>CAEGAF010191801.1:0-14687 GCA_903067075.1 Micropoecilia bifurca | reverse complement strand
GGTGTGAATTGAGTTTTGGTTAGGGTTAGGGTTAGGTATGTGATGGTTAGGGTTAGGAAAAGGGTTAGGGTTAGGTTTAGGCTTTAGAAATGAATGGAAGTCAATGGAAAGTCCCCACTTAGATAGCAGCGTAAGACTGTGTGTGTGTGTGTGTGTGTGTGAGAGAGAGAGATGAATACAAACTGAAAGTAGGAATGTGTGATTCAGAGCCCTCCCCCTTCAAGCGTTAAAAACTTTTCCTGAGAGGTAGAATCTGCTCACCTGCCTTGACTTGCCTTCCGCCCCACTCCTTCCCCTTCCTCCACCCATTCCTTCCTCTTCATACGCTTCATGGCCCCCTCCCCCAATTACAGTGGCCCCACATCAAAGAGCTCCTGTGAGTAATAGATACCCAGCGGGGCCACACCCTTCCCTACTCTTCCCGCCTTCAACCAGCGTAGTTGCTGCTCAGCCGGTAACGAGCAGACGGCAATCTCGCAAACACTCGGCGATTATTCACACGCAATTTAGACTCAAATATACAGCCTCCAAACATCATAAACAATATTTAGGGCAAATACTGTTTATTTTTGCTGTGCTCTGCTGGAGAAGGGAAAGAAAAAAATAAATAAATACCAGTACAGAGATGGAGAATTTCAGCTTTTGGATCTGTGGTCCTGTTCTGTCGGTGGCTCGTCACTGAGCAGCGCTTTTTCCATTCGAAACGACTGAAATGCAAGGTGCTACGAAATGTGCGATTTGTGCTGAGTATTTACATGTAATCCAAAAATTAATGGAATATGAACAAACATACTTAACAAACATAAAACGTATTGACAGACAAAAGGTGTTTTTATCTTAAATGCAAAATGTATCTATATAGCCTATATTGTATAGTTTTGTTTTTTCATCAAATGGCCTTTTAATTTGACAATTATTTCAATAATTGATTAATATACGATTAATCCCTGGTTGTAACAAAAACCTGAAGAAGTTTTCGAATATGCTGTTTCAGTTGAATATAAACACTTTTTATCTACTCTCAAATAGTCTTGATCAAGTAACTCAATTGTTTGTTTTTTTTTGTTTCGGCTAAAGAAGCCCTGTTTTTCTCTTCAGTGTGTTAAATAAAAACTCCGATTTGAGTCCAACTGTTGTTACTTTGAGGTTAAACCAACTAAAAGAATAAAAGCTGAAGCAGCTCAGCCAACAGTTTGCACAAGGAGCCGTATTGACTGTTCCTCGCTGGACAGGTCAACCGGCCCGTCAGAAAGTCGATACCGGTGCTTTGGTGACCTGCTGCTGTGAAAATAAACGTTATATAAGCAGAGATACAGAAATGCTGAGCGCTCGGAGGTTTGTCGCGAACTCGCCATTGGTTTAGAGACAGGCTATTAAAACTGACACAAAGTGCACCTGCTTTTGACGCCTGTTTGCCGGCCTCTGTCACGGGCGAGGCCTCGCCGTTCCTCCTCCCCACGTCGACCCACGTGGTGCGCCGAGCGTCTAAGTAATGACTCCAGTGTGGCCGTGTGGAGAAATGACAGAGCAGAGCGGCGGCCTCAGACCTGCAGGCCCTGAGCTCCTTACTCTGTCATTAGACACCAGAGCGCTGCAGCACCGCAGCACTGCCTGCCTCGCTCCTCTCCCGCCCCGACCGTTCTCTTGTTCCTTTTACCTTTTTCACTCTCACTGCTTCCTCCCACACGTGTTGCCCTGCAGTGCAACGTGTGATGTGGGAGTCATGATGAGGGGTGTAGAACCAAAGTTTACACAGGAACTATAAAGTTAGAGATGCAAGTTCTGCTCCGGTTTTATGTTGTTGTTTTTCCTAGAGGCGAACAAAGCAGGGGTGGGCTTTTGTCGCATCGTTCGTCTGTCGTGAAAAATTTCTTGTTACTAACAATTTTGATTCATCGCTTTCCCAATGTGTTTCAGTTAATGTTTACAGTATTGCCAGAAAATTTTGTTTTTACAATTTTCTCCAATGTTTGTTCAAAGAGAGCATCAAGAAATGACAGTAAATTTAACATTTTGATTAAATGGAGTTACTGTGTGCAGATTCAATCTCGCCCCTTTAACTAATTGGCAACTTGAAAAAGCCAATTTCAAATATTTTCCAATAGCAGCAGCATTTGTGTTTGTGGTGCTATGAATGCCACAAAGTTACCTAAAAAAAGAAATAATATTTTTTTTATTGTCATTTTTATCATTTTCACTTTAGAACCACAAAATTTTGTGAAAAATTCTAAGTTCATATCACCCACCCCTAAAATAAAGAGTAACATTTTAATTTGGTTTCCGGTGAAATCTCATAAGAGCATAAAGGTTAGGCTGAAAATGTCCTATTTTTTCACAATTTCAGGCTGGATATTTAATTTAAATTAGGTCAAAATTTTAATAAGAAATTTAAAGAAATTTTGCTACGGGAGGCTTAAAATGTGCGTGCTTTAATTCTACATGTTAATCATGGCTAACAATTATCTGAGTAATCCATCATTTATTCTGAAGACTAATCAAATAAAAAATTGGCACATTCTGCAGACTTTTAATTTAGTATTTTTTATGTAAGACAATACTAATAATACATAGGAAATTGAACTGGGTGGAACTAAAATTTCCAAATGCAAAAAAGTTTGTTTTTGTACAGTTTTGGTTTAATTACAGCTGTTATTTTATCAGTTACTTGCTTTTTTTGAGTGTACATTCCAGTTAGCGATAAATTGATTACTCAGTTGCTTGACAATTATTTCAATAATTGATTAATCACGATTAATATGATCAATCATTTCAGCCCTGATGTTAACACAGAGGTTCTTCTGAGACCAATTGTTTACATGGACTCGATGGCGCTTGGGGGGGGGAAAGCGTGGATAGCCTGTCTCCTTCCTTTTAGTCACGATGTCATACGGAGACAGTTTGAGGTAAGAACTTCCAAGACTCTGTCATTCGCTCCACATTAAGCCCATGACAAACCAAGACATTTTTACCAAGCAAAGCGTCTTGTCAGGCGCTGGAAAACGCTCGTTTGCAATAAAGACATCAGAGCGGCGTCGTTTGTTTCTGCTCAGTCAACAACACGCGGCGATGCCAGGCCTCGGCTCACAGTGTGCCCGTTTCGCTGGGCCGCACTTTGCCGGGGTTGTAAACAAACAGCCCCGCCAGGTCCAGAGGAAGGCCACCCAGAGCTGCGGAGGGCAGATCGCTGGCTCCGACTGATGTTTATGCAAGCAGCGCTGTGGCTAATACAGAGATTTATGGGCTGGCTTGTTTGTGTGACTCATCTTCTTCCACCGGCCTCATCTCTGCAGCAGCTCGAAGCCGCTGCGAGTCCAATGTTTCGCAAGATAAAAAGCATCAATTAGTCTTTGATTTGTCCATTTAACGCATCCGATTAGAGTTGTTCTAAAACAATCTCATAGTTGGTCCGCTGTAGATTTGATTTCGGCTGGTGTTAAGTGTAAAGATGAAACAAATCAAACAACATTGCAGTTCTTCATTGAAAAAAAAATTGAAACTTTTGTTTGGTTCTTAATGTAAAGTTGGTAACAAATACTGCAAGGTTTCCATTCTAAACGTGTAATAAATAACAGGCTGACGTGTTATAAGAGAGTTTAATTTTGATCTGATTGAGAGACGACC
This sequence comes from Micropoecilia bifurca, assembly GCA_903067075.1. Taxonomy (NCBI): domain Eukaryota; kingdom Metazoa; phylum Chordata; class Actinopteri; order Cyprinodontiformes; family Poeciliidae; genus Micropoecilia; species Micropoecilia bifurca. Next base: position 11,066 of record CAEGAF010191801.1, on the reverse strand, counting down.
CTGTTTTAATGAATTACTCCATATTTAAATGTCTGTTTCTGTCCAACATCACACATGCTAACATATAAAGTGTAGCAAACTCTGCTGGGACTTTAAGTGGAGCGTCTCCTTTGGTTAGACCAGTTTTTCAGCTTGTGGGAAAGACTTTCATGCTCACTGTTGGTCTAATGTATGATCTGTGATGCTGTGGATGTCTGTGTCAGTAGCTGCACGCCATCATAAACACTTAGATTTTGTTTTATAACAAACACAGAAATGCTTCACCCAACCCAAAATTAATCTTCTACCTTGGCTAACCTGGCCACAATTAGAGGTAGATAAGACTTCAATATTATCCTTCTACATGCATCACATTTTTAGTTAAAGAATATGTGTATGTCATGTTAAAATACCTCAAGATGTTAGACTTCCCAGTGGGAATACCCAATTATCCAAACACAATATGGCAGCCTTGCATATTAAAGGGGGGCTATTATGTAAAATGTACTTTTTTTACCTTTATATGACGTTATAATGTTATTCCCTCATCAGAAACATACCTCAAGTGTTGCTTTGATTAATTTCATGCATGTTTGAGATGTCAAGTATTTTAGTGGTTCCTAAAATGGTACAAAGCGCCGCTCTATTTCCACAAAACTCCTCCAGGCTAGTGGCAGCAGCAATTAGCAAACACCTGGTGGAACTGCACATTTTTAAGTCATGCTTCATGTAATAGCTTTTTTTATGTCAATTGAAGGGAACATAGTTACTTAACTGTGCTATAAAGTAGCACTTTGTGCCTGGAAAATACAAAATGTCTAACCTTGAAGCGTAACTACCTTGAATAGAGAAACTGGCTTATTTTCACTTTAGTGCTCTTTTTTAAGTTTCCTTCATTTTCTGCTGGATTTAAAACTTAAGCTCTTCTCTTTCATTTGTTAAAGTGCTCAGAAGAAACGTTCAACAATCTGGCATTGGCCTGAAAATTCCCTGATGGGTGTTTCTCTACTCTAGATAATACATGTTTCAGTAGCAAATGTAAAGCTGAAAAGTTGATTGTGATTTCTAGAAGCAGATTCAGCGTCAGAATCACTGCATATGATTCTGCCTCTGTTTTTTTTTGTTTTTGTTTTTTCACGTGCCTCGTTATGCCTTCCTGGTGCCAAATGATTGGCTCTGACCGGGGTTTGCCGCCGGGTTTCCTCAGATGTTTGCGACGCCACCACCACCTCAGCTGAACTCATTTCTCTCCCGGCCAAACTTACAGCTGCGCTCCTCTCTCTCCCTCCTCTCCCTCACCGCCTCATGTTTTCCCTGTCCCTCCATCAAAAACCCGCCTGCTGCATTAAAATAGGAAACAGGCCGCTGTGGCTTGCTTGTTGTTTGTTAGTTTTTTCGCTGATGACGTCTTTGCTGTGTTGCTCCGTAAAACCGCAGTCATTTCCGACGCTGCAGTCGTTCCTGCTGGCGTTGCCAAACAGTGTGTAATCACATGTGTCAGGTTGCTCCTCATGAGGATAAGTGTTTACTCAACCACAGCCATGTCTGTTTCAGCTCCGGTCCCGGTGGCGGGACCGGGACATGTCGCAACACCCGTGTTGATAGCCCTCTTAACGGTCTTGTTAGCGTTGGACGTCCATTTTCTCTGCACCATTAAAGTTTAAATATATCTCCTTTTAATCATGTAATGAGATCTCTCTGCCTGTTTCCGGATCTGCGGCTCTGGGGAACCACATGGCTTGGCAACCGCAATCTGGAACCACTACTACTAATGCCGAGATATAAAAAGACCACAGCGGTCGTTTAGGAAGTGTGTGATGATATATTTCTGAGCTGTTTGTATGTGCGCGTTGGACTTTTGAACCCCAGGTAAAGCAAATTCCCACATGTCAAACAGCAGCTTTGAAAAAAAAAATCCTTTTATGTGACCGCACCTCATTTAGGCCCAAGCATGCACTACGATTACTATTCTGATGAAACAGGGGAGAGGCTATTGCAACAGAGGGCCAGCAAGTCACTTGACCTCGTTTTGACATGAAAAACTTAGTCAATACTCTGAATGCCGCCAGTGACTCCCGAGGGCCCGGTGTTTTTTTTTCTCGCGCGGACGGCATTTCGATCACTTTTGGCGCTCGGTTCGACCGTTAGGTGTTTCGACTAGCGTCTCGTCCTCGTTTAAGCGTTGGCAGATGTCAGACGGTAAAAAGCATGTGATGAGACGTTGATGAAACGGCTGCCGTTTGCTTTCGCTCCGACTTCTGCCAAAAGTCTGGGCCTCAGCGTCAAAAACATCCTTCAGAACCATTGACGTCGACTGGCAGCAGATCTTAGAGACTTAGAGCCACACAGATCAAAAAAATCACAGATCAAACTCATTTGGGGTTTTTATTATTGTTTTTGTCAAAGAAACAACTTGACATCTCCATTTGCTTGTTTCTGGATCCAGCTGTTTTCTTGATGTTGACGTTTGTGGGAAACTTTTCTGTCATCAGGTTAAAGGTTACTCCACCTTGCAGAGGTACAGGAACACAATCAGTGTCTTCAGATATGTCCAGAAACATTGATCTTTTTAACACTTAGGTATATTTGAGTATATTTCAAAGCGGCAAACTGAATTATATTTAATCTCATATAGTCTATAAATTATAGAATCACATTTTGGAGTATGTCTCCTCCAGCTTTGATAATTTAGAAACTCACAATTTTTGCCCCCCTTTTTTTTGTTGCATTTTTTGTGGTTTAGGTCTGATCTATGCAGTATGATTTAGTGTTGCACCGATTACAGTTTTGTGCCCAATCGCCAATCATTCAAAAATCTGACTTTCTGATTTTGATTTTGAACAATTATTATTATTATTATTATTATTATTATTATTATTATTATTATTATTATTTTATTTATTATTATTATTATTATTATTATTTTATTTATTTATTTTTTGTCTGAAAAGTGAAGTTGCTAAGTTGTCAACGGTGATCTGACTGTTGTTAATCACACAGGTGCAGACGTGATCCGATGAGCGGGTCTGTCAATCAGATAAGATCGGTATCGGCTGATTGCCAATCTCCCAAACTTAAAAAATAAAATAAATTGGTGCCAATTTATTTTCCTGCTTATTTATCGGTGAACTCCAAGCAACGTTTTGGGTCACCTGCCTGCCTGGAAGGTGAACCTTACAGGTGTCATCATTAGGGAAATAAAAAGACATAGTATGTGGCAACTATCAAGATGTTCCAGAGTAAGGATGGTGCTTCAGGGTGCAGAGGAATTAAAATTATAAATTGAGTGGACTCATAATTTACCTTGTAGAAATGAATTTATTGCACTAGACTTTATTCAGTGGCAGCGACAGAAAAAATAAAAAGCACACCACACTTTCTTTTAAGAGAAAACTGTGTTGATCAGATCACATGGAATGATGATAAACCCAATGCAGTTTGTGCAACGTGAAAACAATTAAGCTGTATGAATATACTGCAGTCGCATCCTTTACGTCCCACAATGCCCTGAGATTTCAACTCCTGGCTGCTTTTATTTCAAATATATTTTAGGGACACGTTTTGCTGTCAGAATATGAAGAGCGCTTCTAAAAGCACACCCTGCTCTGACGGGACTGTTATCTCTTTGAAAAATCACACGCTGTGACAAATTTTAAAAAAAATGAGGGGGAGGAGCAGATTTTTAGAGCCTCTTTTGAATGATAAATTATCCTTATTTGCAGGTTGGGTGGATCTTGGCCATATTTTCTGTCATCCATCGTTGCCTTCCTTTTGTTTTAACACCATAAAATGATCCGCTCTTGATTTCAATCTGTAGAAGATCCTAAGAAGACTGTTAGGCCATTATTGTTCTTCTGAGTCTGTGTTGGGCAGGCGAAGGGACTTGGGTCGGTTTGTCCTGCCAGGTCCGAACCCCTGGCAGGACATGACTGCCACCTAGTGAGGATTTGGGACAGATGAATCTGTTTTGTGCCTTTTTTCGTATTAGAAATAATAACATTAATATTTTACTGACTAAAATGCAATACCACAGCATTCCTTTAGTAAACCGGAACCAGGTGAAGCTAAATCTGCACCACTTGAGGAGTTTTGACTGAAATCTATTCACAGACATAAGCTGATTTTTATCATAAGTGCAAAATGAATGTATTATATTTTAACAGTTTTGGCTTAATTTGTGATATTAATATCATTTTGTTCAGCAAATTGCCTTTTTTTTAATAGATTATGAAATTAGTTGTCATGATTAACCTGATTAATTGTTTATGTATTAAATGTGTATGTATTGAAATGTGAAACTAACCGTATGTTTCTCCTTCAGGCTCGCATCGCGTTGGAAAGGGGGGCCCAAGCTGTCATCTTCGATGTCAGCGACGTTGCCATCGCCGATGTTGAGGTAAATCTGCTCCAAAAGTTGTCCTCTCTCAGAATATAAGTAAGATGAAAAGCCACGTTTAGTAGATTTTTTTTTTTTTGCACAGAATTGACTCCAGGTATCCAGGTAACTCTTCAAGCCACTTGAAGAGTTTTGAGTAGAACATATTTGGATACAAAGAAAGCTTTTCATCTTAAATCCAAGACGTTTTTATGTTTTTTTTGGTGCAGATTTGGCTTAATTACCGCCTTGAATGTGTTATTCTTTAGCGATCGTTTCAACAGTCTAATAATCACATTGGTTGTTTAAGCAGTACCTTTAGTCATCCTCTTTATTTAACTGACCAACGCACCAATTCCGGCTCACAGTTGAAGAACACAGACTCCCTCCCCCATCCGGTGGTGCTGATTAAGGGAGAGGATGCTAAGAAACTGATGAATCTGGTCAACCACAATGAGGAGGCCACCGTTGTTATTGAGGCCAAGGTGGAGACCATATGGGTAAGTAAGATGTCTTCTAATGTTCAAGTGAAAAGAAATCCCAAAGAAGCGAGAGTGTGTGTCAGGCTAACACGTGTTCCTCCATCTGCCCTCCAGCCGCATTACGATGTGAGCATCCTGCTTACCATCGTCCTGGTTATCCTCACCATCGTTCTGATCTTTGCTTTCCGCTACAAGTGCAAGTCCAACAGAACTTGGGTGAGTGGCAGCTACGAAACCTCTCAAAAGTTGTTGTTGTTAATGGGGTTTTTTTCGGGTTTTTTGTGACTTTCTTCATCTTCTGTGCGTCCAGGACTCCGTCCATCAGCAGACAGTTCGGGCCATCAGTCGGCTGGAGACCAGGATCTACCGCTCCCAGAGCTGCTCCGGGTCACAGCGCCACCGTGGGGCCTGGGGCTCGGCCAGCAGCTCTAACTCCAGCCCCGTCTGCGCCATCTGTCTGGAGGAGTTCCAGGACGGCCAGGTAGGGAGAAAGAGAGCCTGCAAGACGGGTTGTGTTTGTCCGATACCTCGTGAAAAGAGTTGAAGTTTTTCACCTTTTTGTTGCATCAAAACACAAAGTTCAAGATATTTTATTGAAATTTTATGTGATAAAAGCATAAAATTGCTAAGTAGAAAAATAAAAATAATAGAATACACTTAGTGCAACTGCAAACCACCCAAGACATTGTCATCTATATAAATTTGGAGGAGCTGCAGAGATTTGCAGCTCAGGTGGGAGAATCTGAGCCCCAACTGACAGTTGTGGCTCTAGAAACCTTTACATTGAGGGTGAAGTACGTGAAAATACCCATATATGTAAATAAAACAAGAAATTGTCCACAAAAAAACAATTTATTGTCCTACTGTCTCTTGGAAGTAAACAGACATGTTTTAGGTACAAATATCCATTTTTGTTTAGTTATTTTGTAATTGTAATTCCTTTGTATTATTTGCTGAATTGATTTTTTTATTTGAAGGAGAATCCTTAGTTTTCCTTTCAACTGTTCACTACTTTCTTCGTCTTAATCATATAAAGTCTTGATAAAATACAATAAAAACAGTGTGAGGGGAGGGAATATATTAGCTGTTGGTTTGCTGTTCCTAGTGGGTAATTTATCAACAAATCTGTTTCTATCCTTCTATGCCAGAATCTGAGAATCATCTCTTGCGCTCATGAGTTCCACAGAGACTGTGTGGATCCCTGGCTGATGCAGAACCGCACCTGTCCTCTCTGCATGCACAACATCATGGGTCAGGATGCTGATTTGTTGCTTTATATATATGTACATATATAAATATGTACATATATATATATATGTATATATATATATGTATGTAAGAAAATTATAATTCTTTTCTGTTACTGATTAAAATCATGTTTTTTGTACGAAACTCAGAAAACAAATTTTGAACTTTTTTAATGATTTATTTCTGTTTTGTCTAAAGTTTTTTTCCTCTCTGTTCTCACGCTGTCTGCCGTCTTCAGGAACGGAGCGTCAGCCTCAGAGAAACAGAAACCAGCAGAGTTCGGAGCAGAGCCAGAGCTTCCTGCACCCGCAGCAGTACAGCAGCCCTCACAGCCACCCGTTCCCCCAGCACGCCATCCCCTTCTCAATGAGGCCCCACTACCCCCGCGGGCCCTCTGGACCCTACCCCAACCTGGGCCACTACAGCGGCTCGTCTCCTATGGACGCTCAGACGCTCCACTTCCTCAGCAGTCGGCAGCTGGCGCCCAGCTGCGGGTTCCACCTCCCGGTGGACGTTCCGGGGCGACCCCACAGGCTGGGAGCCGGCTGCCGGACCTCCGCCCATCACTATGCGTCGCGCCGCTCCTGTCACACCTACCGCTCCTCCTGTCCGGCCCAGCGGAACGCGTCCGGCTCCAGGCTGCAGCACGGTGCTTCAGCGGCGGCGCAGAGCCGTGGCGTGGCTGGCAACGGCCGGCAGGACGATGGGAGCTGCTCTGGAGGCAGCTACCACACGGAGCGCAGCGGGTACCTGGCGGACGGGCCGGCCAGTGACTCCAGCTCGGGGCCCTGGCACGGCTCCTCCAGTGACTCTGTCCTCAACTGCACGGACGTGTCCCTGCAGGGCGTTTATGGCAGCTGGTCCACCTTCCGCAGCTCTCTGAGCAGCGACTACGATCCGTTCGGGTACTTCGGGGCGGCGCCGGTGGCCGGAGTGGGGAGTGGGCACGCCCCACGCAGGAACAGTCTGGAGGCCACGGCCCAGAACCGGCCCAAGTCTCTGGATTCTGTTGTGAACAAAGCAGGCTGCCTGGAGGAGCAGCCGCAGACTGTCTTCAGCCACATCCACTACCACCGCCACAGACATCACCACTATGAGGAGGGGGAACACGGCCAGGGGCCGAGCAGGGGCTCAGATGAGGAGCAGGGGGCCGCAGCCGCCGCCTCCGCTCCGGGTCAGGACAAAGACTCCCCGGCGTGCCCCCCAAAGCACAGCCCCTGCCACTGCCCCAAGCCAGAGCCCACCGACCGACCCAGCCCAGGGACGGAGCGGCAGGACCTCGACCAAACGGGACCGCCGGTCATTGTTCCCCCGATCCCCATGCAGCTACAGCCCCGTTGCTGCCACCAGGGCCACGGACACCCCCCCACTCCTCTAGTGGGGGGCTGTCTACTTGACGGACCCTCCGTTCACTTTCACCAGGGCCTGGACCTGCAGGACGACCGCAGCATCCACATCCACTACGGCCAGAGCCCGGCCTACTGCTGCCCGCCGCCCGAGCTGCACCCGGCCCTGCTCCCCGTGCCCCTCATCTTGGACTCGGCGGGGATAGAGGAGTGGCCGTGCTGCGGGGGGGCTCACGTCGTGTGGCAGAGACAGGTGCAGCAGGCTCACTCAGAGCCTCAGCTCATGGGGCCCGGGACCTCAATGGACAGGCCCCCCTGCAGGTTCCACCAGGGACCTTCTGCTGAGCGCAACACAGACATTTGTTTATACTGCCAATCGATGCACCATAATCAGGGTGAGGATCCTTTTTATTTTTTGATAGCCAGGCCTGCATGAAATTTACTCTTAGTCACTTTAGATATAATATGTCGCCTGGAGAACATTTCAAGGTCAGATTTTCCGTTTTGCTGTAATTAATTATTTCATTTATATAAAATCTGCTGTCCACTAGTGGGTGTGGAGATGACATCAGATATTATTTCAATACCATTTCAGCTAAAAAATCACTGGAGACTGCACCACTTCTTCTCTGCTTGTAAATATCAGCCTGTTTCATTTAGCAGTCCGATACTGATGTGTTAAAAATGACTACCGTATTTTCCGCACTATAAGGCGCACCTAAAAACATTAATTTCCTCAAAAGCTGACAGTGCGCCTTATAATCCGGTGCGCCTTATATATGGACCAATATTGAGCCACAACAGGTCTAGCAACTACGGTAAGCAGCCGCTGACTTCATTTTCCCCATAAAAGAAGCGTGCAGTGCATGCTGGGATAGTTGTCGGAAGGCTGCTTTGTTAATCAGGTTTGACTCATCTATCCATAGACATGAATACCGACCGTCTAGAATCAGGTCGTCTGCAGGTCATGTAGCACCACGTTCTCCACAAACATGCTGTGCGAGAACGGAGAAGGGTGACCATCGTCCGGCCACGCCCCAGCCCAGTTGAGGAAGGCTTTCCTCGCTGACCGGAGTCATTCTTTATGTCAACAAAGTGTCGTTAGATATTCATCCGGGGCGCTTCGACTATGGCTACCAAACGACCAGCCCTTATACATTTAAAGCCGAGGGGGTGGGGGAAGAGAGACAGAGGCTGCGGCTGCAGCATGTCGGTTGGTCTGTGTTATCCAGAAAGCAGTTGGGCACAATTTTGCAACACTAACACCGCGAGTGAAACAATGACTCGAGCAGCCTACTATATGAAGTACTCGGGGGACCACTTCTTTATTATTACACATCAACATTTGTAGAGAACAGAACAAATCATGTCCCGTATAGGTTCAATACGGGACGGGTGTCAACCGTAGCGTCTATTCTATGCACCTTATAATCCAGTGCGCCTTATAGTGTGGAAAATACGGAAGTATTGGCCGATACTGATGTTCTCGACGAAATATCTTGCATAAAATAGCTATGTAAAAACTCTTGGTGAAATTCAGGAAATTTTGCAACAATTGCACACATGGAGGTTCATCAAGCTCAAAATATTAAGTCCACAATTTTCAAGTCCCTCTACTGCTTTGCGCATTGCTTACTGTAGAAGAAGCACAGTATAACTAGTTAGCGCCATCTCAAACTTTATCAATTTGTTTTCCTCGCCACAATATTTTTTTTGCCTTTAAATGTCACCAAAAGCTGATGATAGACATTTTGGTGGATGAAACAAAATCTAAAATACTCAACTGAAAGGAAATGTTTCCTCCTTGATTTGGCTCAGGCACAGAGAAAAGAAAGTTGATGTTGTGGCTGATGGAAAAAGATTCAAAAAGATCTGAGATCGATTTGTCTGTACTCACAGAGGACAGAAATCAAAGAAAGCTTTTTCCAACTGGATGAAGTTTATGTTCACAAACAACATCCCCAGTTCCCATGATGATCTACTTTGAACTTTTGCTTCTGGTCAGTTCAATGCAAAACCTCTGACCTCTTGTGGAAAACCATGTTTAATTATTTTGCAGCTGTCTCATTGTGGTTGATGCAAACACTTTTTGCTTTTTCCAGTCCTATTCTCCTCTTTTTTATAATCATATTAATCATATTCAATTGTGTCCACAGGATCAGAAGAGGAGTCTGGGGTGTAAGAAACTGTCTCGTTCCCATCGCTGCCCAGGAGCCAGAACGGAAAAGTTCTTACAAAACCCCACCAATAACGGCCTTCACTCAAGCAAAAGTCCCAGCTGCCTTAGGAGGACTCTCATCCTCAGATAGTGAAATTGTCTTCATTTTGTAAAAAAAAAAAAAAAAAAACTAGAAAAAAAAATTAGAATATTTGATATAATATATATACTTTATGATTTGAATGTGTGAAGATAGGATAGGGTGTTGCAGGGGAATCAACTCTCCTGGTCAGACGCAGGAGGATTGTTCACATGGTCACAGTTTCCCAAGCTCTTGGCAACCACCACCCAACGAATGGTCCTGCTTTGGGCGTCGAGCCCGCATGAAGTGAGACATCGTCTCTGCATCACTTGCTCTTTTTTTTTTTATACAAAGTAACTTGATTTCTCGTAGAGGTACTTCCCTTTCTCTGCCTTCCTTCGCTGAGTACGCTCTCAGCTGAGAAATGCTTTTCTCTCCAGCCTACCTCAGCTCCGATTTTCTAACACGCCTCACACAAAGAGAGAGAGAGGGAGGGGGGGATGGAGGGGACGTCTTTAAAGGTACTGCTGTAGTGTTTTGTTTTAAATTCCTATGTAGCTTCCACAAACTCAACAGGTAGTAGTTCCCTCTCTTGGCAGTCTGGATTGTTCACACGGAGGAGAGAGGAAGTTTTTTGATGCTCGGCCCCCCTCAAAACGACGAGCATCCTCTGAGGTCGCTCAGCCTCGTTTTCATTATTTCAGTAATGGCAGCTGTTTCTTTTTTTAAATTTTTTTTGTCCTTCTCATTTCTGTTTTTGATGATGTTTGCAAGGTTTTTAGTTCTTCAAAACCAGCCGGTTTGACTGAATTATGTGATGGTCATTACAAGCTATTGTTATGTTCTTTTTTTTTGTCATTTCTCTTGCTAGTGGTTGTTTCAGTGCTGCTGGGCCCCTCAGGCTTCGTCAGAAGGATGGCAATCACATCTTCGGTTTTTTTTTTAGCGCAACTGGTGTAAAATCATGTACCTTGCAAAATGTTCACCTGGTCGAGAATCTGTTCACTTTTTCTCAACCTCAAACTTCAGTGGATTTTATTGGGGGGTTTGTGTTAGATCAACTAAAAAGCAGTAAAGGGGAGGAAAAAAGGGCGCGTTTGGTCTTGTTCACTAACTACGTTTCCATTGACCATATAGTGGTGCAATTTGGCATTTTGAAGATAAGTTTGGTTAATGGAAACACTGCAATTTTGAAAAAATATTTTGTCGCTGGCACAGTGTTTCTCAACATTTTTTGGGCCAGTGCCCCCCTTGCCTTTATCCAGGTCCCTCACTGCCCCCAACAAAAAATTTGTAGGCTACTTCACACTGACTATTATTTATTATTAATATTACTATCACTATTGTAGATGTTTTGATTTTTATGCTTGTTTCTGTATTTATCATCAAAAATAAT
>CAEGAF010191795.1:0-12986 GCA_903067075.1 Micropoecilia bifurca | reverse complement strand
GACTCCTCTATCTGACTCCGCCCCCTCTGACTCCACTCTCTGACTCCGCCCCCTCTGACTCCACTCTATCTGACTCCGCCCCCTCTGACTCGGCGGGCGCGGGCGCCGGGGGGGGGGGGGGGGCCGCGGGGGGCCCGGGGGGGGGGGGGGGGGCGCGGGGGCGCCCCCCCCCCACAAGAAGGGTTCAGTGCGCATGTGCAACTGGTGGGTTCGCTACCTCAAAAAAGGCTAAGAACCACTGTCCTACAAAACAATAAATAAAAGCCTTAGTTTTAAAATATGACATCCCAGCACTGAACAACGCACTGGTTGATGCAGGATGAGACGAACTCCAGTAACCTTTCTTTCTGCTGGTGCGAGTGTTGCTGTATAGGTCACTAGTAAATATAGCCCGTCATGACTAACTGTGCGGCTCCAGCTTCACAGCATGCGTCTCTAAACGTAACGCTGCGCCACGGCAGCCCTGATAAACCGGGCAGCTCCGACAAAAGCTCATCTCCTCACACACACGGCTCACTGTAAACGAGCAGATAACTCTCAAACTGACTCAAACACACGTGACATCGGTGTGTCAAGAGGAAGAATTGGAAGAAGAAAAGCCACATTATCGCCTTTATGTGAATGAATGAAATCTGACAGCGCAACTCTTAACATCAAATTGCTGCAACTCACGAGAAGGAAGCTAGCGGCACATGCTAGCAGGCTAAAGTTAGCTAGATTTATGTCGCAACCCATAAAAAAATGTTTGAAATGACTCGAGAAGAAGTTGTTTTATTTATCTAATATCTGGTCATAAACAGCAACTTTTCCCACGCTGACTGTATTGTGTCTTAATTGTAAAGTGGAGCTAAGCTAAGCTAGTTAGCTGCTGCCATTAGCAGCCGGAGTCAGTAACGGACCGCTGCGCTTCTTACCTGCAGGAGAATCAGTCCGGAGTCGGGGGGTTTAGCGACACTTCCCTCCGCTTTCTGCTCCCTCCGAGGGCGAAAAATGCATCTGTAAATGAACGCTGCGTGCTTGCTAATCCTCTGCCTGGAAAAACATGCAACAAAAATGAGTTGAAGTGACCGGATTTAGACCAGCGCTATTGTTTGTCCGTAAAAGGAGCAGCTGCAGCAGCAGCAGCACATTTCCTCAGATGCAGGAGCTGCTGGTCCCACATCCGGTCCGGCCCTCATTCATTTCCACCGAGATCGATACCGAACTCCGGCTGCGGACCTCTGCAGGTTCTGCAGGCCCAATTGCGAGGAAATCGGTTGTTTTGTTAGATTTTATTTGATTGTTACTGGTGAAAACTCCCCTGTACGCCTCAGTCATTCAGCACAAATAATGCTTCAAATCCAAAAAGTTTCTGATTCATTCAAATGGGAAATTATAGAAGAAAGCAAATATTTGTATAATATTCACAAGACTAATTAGAATGGACACTGGAAACTAGGGCTGTATAATAATATTGATATCGTGATATATATCTATATTTTCTTTCCTAGAAAAAAATTGATATTCATCAGCAAGTATCGTAACGTCCAACTGTCACCTTGTTCACTCATTGCTTGCTTCACCAGGTCATCAGGCTTAGAGTGATTCCTTCAGATGTTAAGTGTCAAGGTTTAAAAGGCATCAAACTATTCAGAGCAGGTACTTTTATTTACTTTGCACTTTATTTACTTTACTAATGCATGTCAGCTACAGTTTGTACTGTTTCAATTAAAGAAACATGTTTTCTCACCACTTCTTTGATTCATTTTGTCCAGCTGTGGACTTTAAGTCTGTGTCCAACCAGAGCAGGTATTGTGTAGTTGGTGCTTTTAATCAGTTTTCAGTTAAATTAATTCAATCCAACTTTATAACAGTCACAAAATGTCACCAAAATCACTCTGTCCCTCTAAAATCTTTTAGAAAATCGCAAAGTGTATTGAATTGTATCGTTTGCTGAGTATTGCGATATATATCATATCGTGAACAGAATATCATGTATTGTATCGTATCGTGAGATTATTGTATCACTACAGCCCTACTAGAAACTAAAAAAAGAGAGATGTCTAAGCTGGAGCAAGGTATAATAGAACAAAGCTTCAGGGTCCCAAAGAGCTCAACTTTTCCCAAACTTGTACAGCACAGACCAAAAGTTTGGACACACCTACTCATTCAGTGAGTTTCCTTTATTTTCATGACTATTGACATTGTAGATTCACACTGAAGACATTAAAACTATCAATTAACACATGTGGAAATATGTACTAAACAAAAAAGTGTAAACAACTGAAAATACGCCTTATATTCTAGTTTCTTCAAAGTAACAACCTTTTGCTGATTACTGCTTTGCACACACTCTGCATTCTCTGAGTTTCAAGAGGTCGTCACCTGAAATGGTTTTCACTTCACAGGTTGTGCCCTGTCAGGTTAATAAGTGGGATTTCTTGCCTTATAAATGGGGTTGGGACCATCAGTTGTGTTGTGCAGAAGTCAGGTGGACACACAGCTGATAGTCCTACTGAATAAAGTGCTAGAATTTGAATTATGGCAAGACAAAAGCAGCTGAGTAAAGAAAAACGAGCGGCCATCATTACTTTAAGAAATTAAGGTCAGTCAGTCCGAAAAATTGGGAAAACTTTGAAAGTGTCCCCAAGTGCAGTTGCAAAAACCATCAAGCGCTACAAAGAAACTGGCTGACATGAGGACCAGCTTAGGAAAGGAAGACCAAGAGTCGCCTCTGCTGTGGAGGATAAGTTCATCCGAGTCAACAGCAGCTCAGATTAGAGACCAGGTCAACACCACACAGAGTTCTAGCAGCAGACACATCTCTGCAACAACTGTGAAGAGGAGACTGTGTGAATCAGGCCTTCATGGTAGAATAGCTGCTAGGAAACCACTGCTAAGGACAGGCAACAAGCAGAAGAGACTAGTTTGGGCTAAAGAACACAAGGAATGGACATTAGACCAGTGGAAATCTGTGCTTTGGTCTGATGAGTCCAGGTTTGAGATCTTTGGTTCCAACGACGCAGAAAAGGTGAAGGGATGGACTCTACATGGTTCCCACCGTGAAGCACGGAGGAGGAGGTGTGATGGTGTGGGGGGCTTTGCTGGTGACTCTGTTGGGGATTTATTCAAAACTGAAGGCAAACTGAACCATCATGGCTACAACAGCATCTTGCAGCGTCAGGCTACTCCATCCGGTTTGCGTTTAGTTGGACCATCAATGACCCCAAACACACCTCCAGGCTGTGTAAGGGCTATTTGACCAAGAAGAAGAGCGATGGGACGCTGTGCCAGATGTCCTGGCCTCCACAGTCACCGGACCTGAACCCAATCGAGATGGTTTGGGCTGAGCTGGACCACAGAGTCACTCAAGTTCTCTGGGAAACTCCACTGGAAGACCATTTCAGGTGACGACCTCTTGAAGCTCATCAAGATAATGCAGAGTGTGAAGCAGTAATCAAAGCCTTCTCACCTTCAGCCCCCTGCTGGTGATCATGGTGAACTACACCTCAGATATTAATGTGACTTTTCAAAGTATCTATATTTTAACCAGTTTAGTAGTAACTAGTCCCATTTTCCTGATTACATTTACTTGAGTAACTTTTAAAAGAATAGTTTTAAGAGTATTTTCTACCTCATTACTTGAGTAATTTTATTATGAAGTATTTCTACTCTTACTTGAGTAAAATTTCTGGATTTTCTACCCACTGAATGAAAAACAAACATGGTTTAACCAAATATTCACCAGACAGAAACACCTGCAGTTTTTGTTCGAGTTTTATAAGTTTTTTATTGAAAGGAACTGATTTAGAAGCATTTTTATTTTCCTGATTTGGTTATTTTTATGACATATATATGAATATGTCATTGTTATTTTTGTCCTTAAAATACCAACATTTCCACTTAACTTTGAATTTTGGTTAATCTGATGGTGTAATTTTTAAATATTAAATTATTAATAATTTGATCTCGGTAGACATTTTACCAAAATACCTTTTTACTCCAACTAGATTAATTTCTTGGGTTTCTACTTTTTACTTTTACTTGATTAAAAACAGTGCTGCTCTTACCCTAGTATCATTTTTTGGGTTTTCTGCCCACCTGATTTTAACAAATGTTGCTTTAGTGCAATGCTTTTGCATGTATCCTTTAAACCGATGATTTATTTCTTGCAAACTCTTAATAAATGACCAGTTTCTGCCTTGCTGCTGTGGATAGTGCTGCCGTTGGCCAGACGTAAAGCCCTGCCAGGTCAGCTGGGCTAATGCTGGCTGGTCTTATTGTGGATTAGTGCTGGCGAAACAGAACCGTCACCTGGCTCTCATCACACCACAAAGAAACCGTCTGGCAGGACAACTAAGGCTTCCTTACCTGGTGTAGATTGGTTTAAGCTTAATAAAAAAGCATACTTTGGTCATGCAGATGCAGTCAGAAGTTTGACAATCCCATACTAAATATATAATGTACATTTCATGAGTTAAAAAACAAACAGCCCAGAATTTGATCCATATGTATGAATTTGTGTTTTACTAAATAACTTAAGATCATTCATAGATGTTTGGCTGACTTTTCTTTGAAAAAAAAAATAGAATTTGTAGTCGATCACTTCTGGTATCATTCTTTCTGGATATTTGATCATTATTCTCATCAGGACTGAGACCTTGAGTCAAAAACTCTTATTAGTTTCCTCAGTTCAACATTCATTATATTTTCAGCTGCTGCGGTTTGTTTTCACGCAGTCAAATTAACCAAATCCTTTGAAAAACCTGTTTCAGATGGCAGTAGCGCCACATTAATGGATGAAAGCTGCCGTAAAAATCTAAACAAGTAGTAGATCCCCTCCTCGCCTGTGGGGGCGCTGCACCAAGAACCACTGAAGAAGAGTGAGGGAAATTTTCTTCTTAACAAAATGTAAAAAATAGAGGAGCGTGAGATTGTAGCGGTTGCAGGATTTCCACCAGGGGGCGGCTGCGGATCACCAGTTGCTTCCTCATTTGAACACCTTATGGTTAAGCGACTTTGGGTGCGTTCACACTGCAGCCTGAAGTGACCCAATCCAGACTGTTTTGATGTAATGCGACTCGTATCTGATCTTTTCATGGCAGTGTGAACAGCTCAGGTCGAATTCTTTTTCAAATGTGATCCATATCCGATACGTATCCAATTCAAATGCGACCATAACGTCCAGGTCACATTCATCCGAACTGAACGTCTCTGATTCTCAACAAATCTCACTATTCTGAGTCCTGATAAGGCAAGTGGGAAGAAAAACGACAACCATGATGGGCTATATGAGGATTAAGTTGTTACTATGTTGCTCGGTCCGGATAACAACTTCAAATATATAAGCTAAGCTCCACCGTTAGCCTCCATGTTTACTTCCGCAAACACTGAGCTCTTCTTCTTCTTATGGTGGTTGGCAGATCACCGAGAACGCTGACGCTACAGCGCCCTCTACTGCGCATGCGGGACACGTTCAGGTCGTTTGCCCGTTTACATGCAGATCACATACAGGTCCATTTACTGGCAGTGTGAACGACCCGACAAAAAAATCGGAATTGCCAAAAAATCGGAATTGCCAAAAAAATCTGAATTGAGTCACTTCAGGCTGCAGTGTGAACGAACCATATTCAAACCTTTTGAACCGGAAAAAAGCCTCTGAATTTGTGACATCATCGCAAAATCACAAAACAATCAATAAGAACAGAATTGACACCTTTTCAGTAAAAGGTTAATCATTTATTGTCTCTGGTCATTAAATTGCTCTACAAATGAGCAACAATTAAAGGTTTGGCACTTGACCCTCTAACTCTACGCGTAAGGTTCTGCTAAAACATTCATCATGACCATTATTAATTTCTCGTCTCTAACCCTGTTAAGGCTATACAGTGTGGTCTCTTGTACCGACTCTTTATGAGATGTGACAACAGAGTCAGAAACAAAAACAGCGATCACTTGTGAGTATCTTAAAGATTATCTGTGCAAACACCTCAATTTGAGATAGGACATGAATCTAACACACCTGCTAGGTCAAGAAAGCATTGCATAATTAAAAAAGATTAAAAACAACCGTCGTTTATATTAGTTATTAACATGATCATCGTTAAAGTTACATTTTGTTTAAAGTAAAACAAAGTGGAATTAACAGTGTTAGTAAAAACTGGACCATGTTTGGGTTAGTTGAATAAGATGTTCAACATTTTTGAATCTCAAATCTGAGCAGTTTTCTAAGTTCATAATGTGTTAATAGTTCAGTGAATGTCGTTACAAACAGGAGGCTGTTGTGCTTCTACGTATTTGTGACTAGTCCTGATGAGTCCAGACAGACAAAACGCATTTTCATGCAAACACTGGCTTTCGTTTAAGAAGAACTGGAATGAGTTGTGTTGCAGAAAAAACTCACCTTCACCATTCTAAGACATTTTTTAACTCAGGTATTCTGATTTTTTTTAGTTAGAAGTGAGGGGCATCTGCATGGACCGTAACAGTGAACACACGACAGTGAGACCAGAGTGTTTACACATCCTGCTGAACTCTCAGAGGTCTTTGTAAGGCAGAGACACGGATGCTGTGAGAGACGAGCGAGACCGACGCGCATCCGCCCGAGCGACTGGAATCGAACCGACGCTTGGGGAAATGCTTCGCAGGTGATCTACTGCTTCTGGTCCGGAGACTCGTCCAAGACGTTGGCTTCTACCACGATGGCAGGGTTCTCGATGTCCGCTTTGCTCTGGACCATCCGCAGCTCCAGCTGGGCCGGGCTGGGCTTCTTCCCAGGACCAGCCGTCTCTGCAGGACAGGCGGACACACGGTCAGGACCCGAGGACTGTTATCCTCACATCTGCATGTTTGTGGTACAAAATTCAGACTCGAGTGCCAGTTTCAAGAAATCTAAGAAAACAACATGTACACAGACGTGGGGGGTGAAACTCATTTTTGTTTTGGGCCAAATCAAGATCATAAATCCTCTTAAAGGGCCGGTTGTTTCAGAAGGTATTGGTAAAATTCGTTCACAAACTTAAAATACCAATTAATTCTTAAAATTAAATATTATTGAACATCTTTTCAGTCCCTCCTGGATTTCACAATTCTTTTTGTGATTTTTTGCAATAAAAATCAAATTGTTCGTGGTTTTATTTTGGGAAGATTTGTGCTTATTTATGTCAGCAAACGCATCTTTTTTACTCGCTGACATTAGTTAAAGCTGAGGCAGGTGTTTAGTAGAAATCTGTTATATATGATTTATTTGTTGATTTTGTGTGAATTTCCATGATAATTTCCAAAAAAACTGGAGGAACTGATTGATATAATTTGTCAGTAAATAGAAAAACTGCATGGATATGATTAATAAAATAATATTTAAGCACATTTAGTGTTTAGTCTAGAATTTAGAGGGCCACATAAAAAGCTATGGCGGGCCAGATTTGGCCCACGGTCCTTGAGTTTGACACATTTGACAGTCAGCTCAACTTAGCTGAAAACACTGACTATATTTTGTAGAACTGATCTCAGAGACTCTACCTTTTAAGAAGACTTAGTGATCTTGGAGTGACCCAACTAGACTCTAGTTGGGTCACTCCAAGATTTTATATTTTATTTGTCACTACAGAAGGGTTCAGTGAATGTGCATATGAAACTGGTGGGTTCAGTACCTCAAAAAAGGTGAAGAACCACTGATTTAGAGCCAGTTGTATTTTACTGGAATTAAAATAATCCCTGACTTTGTTCAGAAAGCAGCTTGGAGACGAACAGAAAGCCTGAAGAAACAAAAACAAGCCCTACCAACGGCGTAGGTGATGGTCCTCTTGATGACGTGGTGCATCACTGAAACCGTTTTTTCACAGGCAGTCTGAAGAGTCAAAGCACATCCGTGTCACACAGAGACGCTCCGTACTGGATGCAGTCGGGACTCGGGAGCATTTCACTGAAAACGACTCGTACCTTCAGGTCGTTGGGGTGATGGTGAGTCCAGGCGAGCAGCATGGCGGCAAACAGGTCCCCCGTCCCCACAAACACGGCGTCCACTTTAGGGATGTCCAGGCAGATCCTTTGGCTGGTGCTGGTCCCATCGGGTCTCCCTGAGGAGGAGACAGGGGTCTGATGAGCAACAACAACAAACCTGGAACAACTCGGGTTTATTTGGACAGCATGTTTCAGCAACAGGGCATTTCAAGGTGATTTACGTCATAAAATCACAAAAATACAAAGTGGTAGGAAACACAGTCAACAACTCAAACACTGCACTTTGTCTGGTGGCATCAATACTCATCAAAATATTCATAAAGTTTGATTTACAAAGTTTCTAAGGAAACTCTAAACAGGCAGGTTTTAGTCTTGATTTAAAGGAGCTCAGTGTTTCGGCTGTTTTGCTTGAATAATTATATAATCTGGAAGTTGGTTCCAGATTTGTGGTGCATAGAAGCTGAATGCAGCTTATCCATGTCTGGTTCTGGTTCTGGATGCGGAGCAGAACCAGAACCAGACCCATGAGGTCATTAGAAGTACATTTACTGAAATAAAAATGTTCAGAACTCATTTTTCTTGCTGTGTTTTGTGTGAAAGACAGAACTGATTAAAAGCTCTACTTGTTTTCTGGCTGCCCAGGGCCACCAGGAACTGGTCTCCCAGTCTAGAGGGCAGATCGGTGCTGGTGAGGACAACAGTGTCTGGACCCATTTCATGAAGCAAGTCCATCACCTGCAGGACAGAAACATACATTTTATAAGGAGAATTTTTTTTTACTATTCTATACTTTTTACTTGAGTAATTTTATCATCAAGTATTTCTACTCTTACATCAGTAAAATCTCTGGATTTTCTACCCACCGAGTGAAAAACAAACATGTTTCACCAGACTCTCACAACGCACCTGCAGTTCTTGTTAAAAATTTTATAAGCTTTTTATTGAAAGAAACTAATTTGGAAACATTTTCTTCTTCCTTATTTTGTTATTTTTTTGTCCTTAAAATACCAAAATCTCCATTGAACTTTATATTTTGTTCCTTCTGGTTATGTAATTTTAAAATATTAAATGGCTGATAATTTGATACGTTGCTCAGTACTTGAGTAAACGTTTTACCAAATACTTTTTTACTCTTAATTGAGTAATTTCTGGGTACTTTTTACATGTTTACGAGAGTAAATATCTGTTGAAGTTGCTACTGTGAGGATTCTCACCTGAACAGCTTCGTCCTTTGTGTTTATTTTCCTCCCAGTTAACAATCTGATGGAGCAGAAAACCAGACTTAGGAAACATGCAGTTTGCTCTGTGGTCACAGATTAAAATGAACTTACTCCGCCTCAAACTGGTTCGGGGTGAGAATATCCGACAAAGGCACTACTTTGTTCTTATAGACAGGCAGCAGGTTCTCTGGGACGTACTGGCAAATGCAAACACAAAGTATTTTTAACAATCATCATTACATTTCATGGAGTTTGTCAGATTTCTCACATTTCAATGACAAAAAAGGAGCTTGGATGTTTGGTAAAGGCTTCGTACCATAGCACCCTGGTCTCCCATAACAGGATCACAAACTGAAATAAAGACAATATTATTCATCAGGTAATAAAAAATAAAACATCAGTTTTACTGTTATGAAGTGGAAAATGTTGCCCACCATACACCAGGCTGGGGTTTGTCTTCTTTAGCTCCTGGATGATGTCAACCACCACCTCCAGGAAGGACGTGTCTCTGCTGTACCCTTAGGGAAAAACACACAAAAATAACTTTATTATGTCAATCTGACTGCTTTAAGCATTTATGTGTTAAAGCTTAATATTTATACAGACTATAACTCAGCTGTTTGTCATCTACATAGTCAGATGAAACAGTGGCGAAAGGAAAAATGACACAGACCAACCATTTTACACATATGGTGAATAAAAATAAAATAAATCACTTTGCTTAAAAACACTGATAACAAGTCAATATCAGCAGGGTTTGTTACAGAGATCAAGAAAAAGTCATGGAGCTTCATAATCAGACTGCCTTCATCTGGTCTAAGTATCTAAAATGATTTATTCAGAAACCACAAAAAGATTAGGCCAAGAAAAAATATTTACCACAAACATCAGATTAATATCTGTTAAAAGCATTTAAATTTAGCTTTGGAGTTCGCTGGAAATAAATACAGAGACATGGCATTTGTTAAAACCATATTTATCTACAGGTAAAGCTGCAGGTTATTTTGGTTATGCTCAACCATCTTCCTGCAAAAACAACTCAAACTCAGATTTAACTTTTAATATAGAAAAAAACCCGTCTGTTTCCACTGACATTTTCCTTCCACTATGCAATGATTAGCAGCTTTAAACAAAAACCTATTTTATGCTTCAAATTGCTCTTTTAAACCCACCTGTGAGAATGTAATCGTACTGGTTCACTTTATTAAGCTTGATTCCGTCGTACAGCACATTCAGCTCCTCCGCGGTCAACACCTGTCCCTTCCAGTGGGCGTAGCCTGAGCAGAGGGGTCAAAGGTCAGGTTGTTGTTTTAAGGAAGAAACAGCCTACAGCTGAAAAAATATCCAAAAACAAACTTATTTCTGTTTTTTTTAGCTGAATGAGGCCCTACAGGATTTGGTAAAGGCAGGTGAAAACATTTTAACTGAATGTCCTGCGTGTTTAGTCTTCCGGGGCCAAACGGGGCCTCAGCACCGACTGAATGGGAACGTTGTTGTCTGGAAACCAGTCCTGCTTTTCCTTTGTTTCCTGTTCACCCCTAACCTTCAACAAACCAGAAAAAACTGTTCTGATTGCAAACGCTCTGGGACAAAACAGACACACAAAGACATGAACTTGGCACCCTGCACACGAAGCTCGACACCGAGCCAATAAATCAACTGTATAGGGAAACTCGCAGCTAAACATGTGCTGTGCTTCACAATGTTTACACACACCAGGAAGAACTGGACACAAAGATCGCAGCTCATTAGTTTACATGAAAGCTTCAAAACACGAGAGCTTCGTCTTTCCAAGGAACCGATGTTGATTTTACTTCAAGTAATTCCAATGTAAATGTCTCTAAATCCTTTGAAGGAAGCACATTCTCCACATATTTTAGCACTTGCAGCTCAGAAAATAATCCCATCATCTCTGCATGTGTCCTTCTCGTTTCACCAGGGTTTTGTTTTCCTTCATGTGGCTCTGAGCAACGTTTCTACAGCCAAACTGGGTCCCGAAGGCACCAGATATCTGTGGGAAATGGAGAGCAACGCATTGTTCAACACATGAGGCTGCGCCGGTTAAAAGAAAAGAAAATGGTGGATCTTTGATATGAAGAACTCCTCCTAAAACTGTCTTTAAATTTCCTAAACTTAACTCCACCTCTTTTTTTTCAGTTGGTGACCCTTGTTTTCAAAACGCAGGTGAAACCTGGAAAAATTTAATTCAGGCATGAACGCAAAAGAAAAATGTTAATCTGAACAGCCACAAATGTGATAGGTGAAGAGTTGAGTGGGGTTGTGTGAAGTACTTATGAGCAGTCAACATATTACTTGCAGGGAAGTCAGAGGAACGCTTGTTTTAGAGAATCTGTAGCTGCGTTTCCATTACAAATGAGTGTAAACTTTGTAAATTTTCCAGTAAAGTCGAAGAAGAATAAAAACACAATTTCCATTAAATAAGAAACGCAATTAGAATCACACATTAATACGGAACAATGCTGCGAAATGATCCTCCAGTTAGTTCCTGTCATTGTCTTCTTTGTGGTTTGCAAAACTGGCAACAACCTCGTTGTTGATCGGAAATAAACCAATTTTGATACAGAAAAAAAAAATCATCTCATCGTAGCACCAAAACAAGTATTTCCATGCTTTCTTTGAGAAATTTCATTTTCAAAATGTTAAATTGTGGAATTATGTGGTCATTTTAAACAATTAGTTTTTCACTCAAGCTAACAGCGAATAATTAGCATAAATCTAGACGGCTTATGAGACTTAAGCTTAAGACTAGTCTGAGAGGACTACTACTGTCGAACCTCACGAAAAGTTAATAAAATGCTGTTTTATGAATCTCAAACCACAGTCACTTTGTCTTGACTGGATATTAAATGATTATTTACTTGGTAAAATGTTGTTAAACTCAAAATAATTAAAACACATTACATCATCCCATTTTATTGGTTTATACATGCCCTTACTTTTCTAAGTGCTTTACAAAAATGTGTTTAACATGCACATCATTAGCTGTGCACCGCTTCCATCCATAAATTTCCATGTATGATTGTCAGTTTTCGTTTACAAAAACTCATGCAAATGTGATAATTTTCAAAGATAAAACATTTGCATATGTCATTCCACCAAGAAGTATGCCTCTCATTCACAAATGACTGCAAAAATAGTAACAAAGTATGCTGTTAAAGATAATCCATAAGTGTATGGATATTTTTATTTTTTGGTTTGCAAACTGGCAACATCTCGTTGTTGATTGGAAATAAACCAATGTTGAAACAGCCAAAAATCATCTCATCGTAGCATCAAAACCCTTCATCAAAGAACGAGTTTGTTCAAAATATCCATGCTTTCATTGAGCAAATTTATTTTCAAAATGTTAAATTGTGGAATTATGTGGTCATTGTAAGTGGGAAGAAAAACAACAACCATGACGACTATATGAGGATTAAGTTGTTAATATGTTGCTCCGGCCGGATAACAACTTCAAATATATAAGCTAAGCTCCACCATTAGCCTCCATGTCTTTTATAGCGGCTGGCAGATCACTGAGAACGCTGACGCTACAGCGCCCTCTACTGCGCATGCGGGACACTTTCAGGTCGTTTGCCCGTTTACATGCAGGACACATACAGGTCCATTTACTGTCAGTGTGAACGACCCGGCAAAAAAATCTGAATTGGGTCACTTCATGCTGCAGTGTGAACGCAGCCTAAATGTTGGTGGAATCAGCTAACTCTCTCTATCTTTGGTTACCTAGTGTAACTGGGTCTATATTAATAGTTGTATATATTTCCACAAAATGTGTTTTTCATGTATTTGTCTGCCTCTGCTTGA
>CAEGAF010191779.1:0-98229 GCA_903067075.1 Micropoecilia bifurca | reverse complement strand
ACAAACCAGTTTTTTGACATTTTTGACAACATCCCAGCATGCACTGCGCGCTTCTACGGGGAAAATGAAGTCGGCAGTTGCTTACCGTAGTTGCAGTTGCGTAGTTACCGTAGACCTGTTGTGGCTCAATATTGGTCCATATATAAGGCGCACCGGGTTATAAGGCGCACTGTCGGCTTTTGAGGAAATTTAAGGTTTTTAGGTGCACCTTATAGTGCGGAAAATACGGTAATTCAGAGGATGTTTCTTTAGTTTCCATTTACATTTTTTTGTGATCGAAGATATTTCCAAACAGCCAAACTTCTTGAACAAAAGAGAAAAATGTAATCGACCTTTTCAGCCAGTTGACCAGCAGTGCATAGCCTGGGTAGGGAGGGGGAAGTGCTGACTCTATAGTCCATAAAGAGAGAAAATTCTGGTTATTTGGTCAGTTTTTCCAAGATCTCATTACAAGGACATCTGTGATTGATCAAAGTTTCAGTTTTGTAATCACACTAAAACCTCTGTTAAAAAGTGAAACAGTTTCATTCAGAAAGATATAAAGTCGGCCACCAAACTTGTGTGGGAGAGGACTGGTGTATGTCATGTGTAATGTTGTAGAACTCAGTTTCTCAGAAAACGGTTTCCTCAAATACTCCGATAAGTGTCTTAATTTATATGTGTAAATGAAGAACAAAAGAGACATTTATTCTGCCTCTCAACCTGCATTGCTGTAGTTTTCAAATTAAAACTTGTTCTGTAATTAATCTTAAGGCCTAAATTAACCACACAAATATTTGATAAACATCTTTCAATATATATTTCAATTAGATGATCTTATCATCTTATTTAAGTTGTGATAGTTGGAGTTTATCCATGCTTTGATAGCAAAAAGAAATATGTTTAATTATGGTTGCAGCTGTCAACATATGGTTCACAGGATAGTGGATTTGCAGCAGCAGATGGTCCCTTTATATGGATAGAAAAACTTCTCTGTTAAATATACCAAAAAATGTTTTATGGCAAAACACTGAAGATGATGATCCATCGTGTTAAAGATTTACAAGGAAAAGTATAAATGCATCTCGAGGGTGTAAAATTAAACTTTGGGAACTCTCATTATCAGTTAAACAACGTTTAACTAAAGTTCTACAGGGCTTAGAGTCCCAGTTGACGACCTTTCAACTAAAAACCTAGAGGTTGGAGTCCTTGTGAAAGGGTGTTTTTGACTAAAGTCCCAGAGGGTTAGAGTCCCAGTTAATAAACGATGTTTAACTGAAGTCCTAAAACGGGTGTGGGTTTTAATGTTTTTATCATTTTTTAAATCTTTTTGAAAATATCTTTCTCACTATTTATTCAATGTCACATGCTGTTTTTATTTTAATTATGTAAAGCACTTTGAAATGCCTTGCTGTTGAAATGTGCTACACAAATAAAATTTGACTGATTGATTGATTGATTGATGGTATTGTTTAAACCTACAATGAAATTTGTCATGAATGTTATTTTTTCAAACTCCAGAAAGTGATTTTGTTCTTTAAGAAAAATCTGAATCAGCCAAAGTTAATATTTGCAAGTCAAAAAAAAAGTGTTGTTCAAAAAAATTTTGATTAGCACATTTGTATTTAAAATGGAAATAATCAGAAAAAGTTCAGTCAAAGAAGACACATCAACACATTTTTAAATGGTTTTAACGGCTTCATAAGTTGCCGTGAAAGTGTGTTGGGTTACTCCAGATTGTGCGTGGCATGTGTGACAGAATGGTGTGTTTTACATGACCTGCTACAGTGATACAGCCATTCAGTAAACAATAGTGAGTGTGCGCCACCGGTGTTAGCGCTGACATCGTGACACCAAGGTCCACCCTCTGCTCAACAAAACACATTCCTTTGATTCTGTATTACCCATGAGCTCATGCAGCCTGCGGCAGCGGAGCAACATCGGTGAGAACTTTGTTATAGTGTGCTTTGCAATATCAATTACTTTCGTGTCTGAGTTTTATACACAGAGATTGATTGATTCTTTGCAAAATCGTTAAAATAAATGTAAGCAGTTGAAGTGTTGTAGGATTCTAAGAAATAACTATCTTGCCGACACTTGATCGGTCTGAAACCTTAGTATGTTATAATAGGGAAATTTACTTAGTTTATTGGCAAGTTTTAGTAACTGGATTTTCCCATGAAACACCAGTGATGGGAATAGCAGCACATTTTATTGGATATTTGATGTTGTTTTAAATATTCAAAGTGTACAAAGCCTGACCTCCTACCCACACTAAGAAAAAAAGGTTACTTGGAAATTTGATATGCTTTTATTTGTTTGACATATTTGTTTTGTCTGTTTCTGTTTTGTTAATTGAATTTGCTCATCAAAAACTAGTAATGAAAACAAAAATAATAATTTGTTGTTTTAAAATGCGATGTCTGGAGCGTGAGCTAAACTTAATCATTATGCATCCATGGTCAGAAATGTTTTGATTCAAATTCATATTCAAAAATACTGTATTGGTCCCAAAGGCACATTAAATAAAATAATACTAATTATAACAGATGTTATAATTTGTTTCAACTGTGGCTATTCACTCCTAGACAGAACATCTTATTGACATACAAAGTGTGAATTATCTGCTCTTGGGTTATGGTAGGAAACAACTGTTAGTTTGATAACAGCAAGGATGTGATGTATTTATTATGCAGCCATAGTCAAAATAAAAACATGCACCAGCAAGTATATAAGTATATAATTCTGATTCTGCCCACAATGTGATTAAAAAATGCGGCAAGTGTTTTTGAGATATGCCTCATTTGACTTTTGTGTTTATAATATTAAAAATCAAAGGGAAACTAAACAAAAACTAAACACAATCTAAACTTCAATAGTTTTTGAGAACAGAAATAAACCCTCCTCAGTTTGTACATAAATCAAATAACTATTTGTTCTTTTTGTGTGTTTTAGATCGCTGGTTTCTGATGGGAACATCCAATCACCAAATCGTTAAAGGATCCCCACTGTTTTTGCTTTAGTTTGAGTCAATATTATGAACACTACATTCAACTTTATTTTAAAACACAGGTTCTCTTCTGAAACTGATAAGTCTTCATGTATCGTCTCGACTCACATTCTTACCAGCTGTGCCTACCTTCTGTTAGATCCTGACGCAATCACAAGATGAATTAGTTTTAAATTCAGCTGGATTCGGTCGGTTTTGATCTTCAAGAGTAACCAGGTGAAACCCACAACGAACTTGTCCAACACCAGTTCAAAGAGTCACGCTGAAATGCTGCCAAAAACCCTCACAAAGACTTGATCGCGGCAGCTTGTGGTGAAATTGTGAAACAAACTACGCAGTAAGTGAGTAAGGAATATCAGGCCCCTTTGTCCCGACGCTTTCTGTTGAGTTCAATAAACACTTACTCTAAAGGACTCAAGCTCAAGAAAGGACAATGGGTCCCTTCAGAACTCGATACCACAGCTTTAACAATACAGAAATACTCTATCCTCCAAAGACTAATTGATGTTATTTGGCTTTTGATAAGTCAGGGGATGGCCAGGTGTCATAGGTGTAATGTATGCTCTAGTTTTGAAGGTATGTAATGTGAGTAAAAGGAGTACAAGGAGAAAGAGAGAGAAAGAAAAAAATGCAAAAATACAACGTTTTTAGTTGCTTATTGCATAAGCTGTGATCATTTGTTTTCGGGGCAATGAGAGTGTAACTAAAGAAGGACAGACCTTAAAAGGGAAATCACCTTTGTGTGCTGAAAGAACTTGGAAGCACTGGTCTATGAGCATATTGGTTATTGATATTCTCTCTGTGTGTCACACACTACATCTGGTCTATGAATACAAGGTTTTGAAGAGGAAAAAAAAAAAAAAAAGCCCATGGAGCCGGACTGTAACAAATACATTTGCACTTTCTCCTTCGGCTGCCAGAGCTGGCAGGTGAAAGTGGTGGCTCTGTAGCTGGACAACTTGGCCGCAGTGCCATCTGCTGGTGACTTACATTTGGGCTAAGACAAGCACACTTATGAAGCAGGAGGTGAAGGAAAACAAAAAGTTGAAACAGCACAAGGACTTCTTACTTCTGTACTTTAATTTGTCATCCTGCATTCCTGTTCTGGCATAGAAAACGTGGGTCAGACCACATCACACCAACAGGAGTAAGTTTCTTATAAGGAATGCTGCATTATGCATTCGAGGCATAAACAGACAAGACAAATATAAAGAGAAGAATGAACCTATCAGACCTTCAGAAGGGTGTAAAAAGTGAACCCTGATTCCACAAAACATGACAACCTTCTGAAATAAGCACTACTTGAAAGGATAGTTTGGAATGTTAAGGTGAGGTTCTGTTGAAAGACTATGCACATTTAATGTCCTTCTTATTGTACATACTGTATATAGCTATCTTGGTTTCTTTATTTTGTACAAATTATAGTTAGATCCATAGATTAAAACCACTTTTTAAAGGACTCGAGACTAAAATCAGACTGCTGCCATCTAAATCGCCAGAAAAACATCGCAGACCTTTGAGGACTTGCCATGTTTGGATTAGATGATTATTGACAAAGAAGTCAAGGATTATGTCCCACCAATAATATTCCTTTGTGAAACACATCCTCAAAACATGTAAATTGTTTCCGATGACGTAATTGACTGACATACAAGTAAAAAGGGTGAAGTGATTTAAGAAAACACTATTTTATTTATTTTTAAAGTGCCTCTTCTTTCAAACATAAAGTTATATTCAATACAAAAGCATTATACATTCCTTTCACACCGTTTGTCGTTGCTTCCAACCTTAATAATACATACATAATGGATTTTGAGATTATTGCATGGAGAATAGTCGCTGCTTATTGCCTATTTACAGTATCTTACTTAACAATTTCTGAATTATCCTTTAAGTAGTTCTATGGTAAGGTTTTTATGGTGGGTGACACGTAATTAAGTTAATGATGCACTCAAAAATGATTTTGAGTCAGGAAACATTCAACTGTGTTATAATCTGAAAAAAACCCCAAACAAACAGGCTAACATACAGTTCTGTCCATCTAGTAAATCTCATTCTGGTTTTAACCTTGCTGTGGTTTCTTTCTTCAGGACTCAGCGTAAAAGTCCCAAGAGTTGTATAACCAACATTCAATGATCTGCAATATGTCAGAGTTCACCATAATGAAATGGGACATTGAGGCTGACATCATAACAACATACCCCAAGGACAAATATGGATCATGTTTATCTTTAACAGACAATTCATTTGTGAGATGGCAAAGAGATCTCCACTGGCCGCACCAGAAATACCAGCTGATCTACTTAGCTGATGGTTAATACATCACTGCCTCTGTTCTTCAGTCTCAAAGAAAGGACAAAAAAAAACTGCACAATTTAGCATCCAGTGTTAGTTTTTACCTGATCATGTACTTTAAATAGATGTTTGTGAATGCTCTGTCCTGGGCTGCTGGCGTGCCAAAATTGCACATTGATTATCAATTAAGGAACCAAGCTGAGAAAAGACTATTATGAATCTCAAATAGATGAGGGACAAAAGCACAAAGCTAGAATGCCATTTTTCTTACAGTTTCTTTTTTCTTTTTTTCTTGCACGTCTTGCTTCCCTCCTCATCCCCCAAACCCTTGGGAAGCAGCACTCCGAGCTCTTTCATTTGAGCCTGCATTATGCCTCTGTATCTCTGCTCATTTTTCATCCCCACTGCATTAAGTATTGATATTGATTTCTTGTAAATGGTGGCGAAATGGATGGCTCACACTTTTTTGTGTTATTGTTCTGCAGCACTTGTAGGTAATTTATTATGGCTGAGGGTCCGGTGAGGCCTCCCAGTTCTGTGTTCCTCCTCCTGATGGAGCGTGCCTACCCGACTAACAAAACACACCACGGACTGAAAGGCCACTCATGATGAGAATGAGGCATGGAGGAAGCGCGCATGCATAATGGCACCAGCACCGGCGTGCATCCTCGCTGTATGCCTCTCGTACCTGACATCACTCACCTTCACGATCCAAGAAGAGGGGTCCGTTGGAAAACGCGCAGCAATAAATGGAAAGCGATAAATTTACAGGCATTTCTCTATCTTAGCGTGAGGGGCTTTTTTGCATCAGGGAACTAGTTTATGTCTCCTTTTCCTCCTATTTTTGAATATTATTCTTTTTAGTGCTGTAGCAGCACTTGTGCGGACATCCATTCCCAGCTTTGTGACAAAGAGCGGCCTTCTTGACAAACTGGAGTGGTTTACTTGCATTGTCATCCCGGCCAATTTCTTTTCCCTGCCGCTGCGGCCTCAGCAGTCTATTTGCATTTCAATAGCCTCTCTGTCTGCTTCTATATTGCCTGATATTATGTCTGCCATGTATGAATTTGAACTCAATGTCTGCATCTGCTGTTACACTCCTAAGCAGTCCTCGTAAAAAGGTGGACCGTATGAAATAAGACTTGGCAGGAACGCACGATGATGATGTGTTGATGTAAGACAAGTGCATTACCAGGGCTTTTATATAGATTTTCTCATCAAAAATATTTGTTCATACATGTTTAAATAAAACAGAAACAGGAAAGTATGGTGGAAAGTGCATTACAGACACCAAGTGAATTTGAATGAACTGGATTATCATTGATTTCAGTTTAGGTGAACACTTTCTTTTTATGCCTTTTTGTAGTTTTCACTCAACTTTTTCCCTTATCTTAACTTATGAACCTCCTGAACCCTAAGACCATTGTGGATGGAACAAGCTGCAAACAACCAAGTTATTTGGTTGTTTACAACTGTTGAGTCAGCAGTTCTGTACTCAAAGTCCTTATTTTATTGGTAATATTTATTTAAATTCAGGTTTTCCTAAATGCATGCATATTTATATTGATTTACTGAAGTAAACTCGTTTTCCAATGATAATCAAATTAATCGTAATACAACTGTATAGTGGTACGTTTTGCTTTGCAGCCCTCTGCCTTTGCTCTGTGTGGACATATAGATGGATTAAATATCACACTGCAGAGATCTGCACTGAGGTAAAGAAAGAAACTGTGGTATAACTGATATGTCCTGTTTACCGTCTCTGTCACCACAACACCAGCACTCGGCCACAAAACCTGACTGGTGCCACAGTGTCGGACACCATGGGTCACATGACCCATACCAACGTCCCACAGAGGTCCCTCAGGTCCCTCAGAGAGCCATCCCCCATCCTGACTCTCTCTCTCTCTCTCGCACGCACAGGATGGGATATATGGGATGTCATGTGGCCAAAGACAGTCACTGTTAGATCCAGGAAGATTTACAGGAATTCTACTTTTATAACATAAAAGCACGAATGGCCGATTTGCTCTCCGTTATATTGGAGAAAAAGACAGCTTCACCTATTGTGTCCACTGGCAAGCTATTTGAATTTCACTGTTGCGGCATTGTCAGTGTTGCAGAACTGGATGAATCTAAAACATGTGTGCTAGGTTTCCACTTCATATAAAGTTACGAAGGCCTGTTCCCACTCCGTCTCTTGGTGCTAACCTCAGCCAAATGGAGCTTCTGTTCAGAAACAATTAATGCCAGCCAGTGTTCAGGTGCGCAGGCAGGATAACAGCTGTGTTTGGGCCACTTGTTGTGCCTCCAGCACAGATAATTACAGCAATCCAAAAGCAGAGCAGCCGCTCAGGGAGTTTAATAATGTACAAGTAGTCGCTATCTCTTTATAGATCATGTTACTGCAGCACTCACTGATGTGTAATTTAGATCAATCAAAAAATATGGCAGGGCTATGAAACCAGTGCCTTTGATAATAGGTTGGCAGGTTGTAGTCACCCCCTGTTGTCGAAGCATCCGATATAAAGAGCTTCATTCCACCCTCCATCAAAGGACCCGGTGTGCTAGGATGCGTAACCCAGGCAACAGATACATAAAGCATCACGGGACTTGATTTAATTTGTCTAAATGGGAGCTGGAGTATCTTGGTTCTCTGTTCGAATGTCCCTGTTAACCACCACTACAATATAATGGGCTCCTCAACTTGGATTGAGTCCTGCTGGTATAGACGGTTTTTCACTATACATATATGACGCTTTCCTTTTCTGATTCTACATCTGTAAATTTGTGCGCATGCAGAAGCGCAACACATAATAAACAGCTTCGCAAACAGCAGAAGTTGAAATACTGCTGTGTTATTTGATAGGGTAAAGGTAAGCACTATATCAAAACAGTGTGATAGACTTGTCCCAAATTATAAGATACAATAACATAATTTATTAGTCTCCCATAGGAGAAATTTGTCTAGGAATCAGGGGCAAAACTGCAGTACAACAATAAGAGCAGCACATCCGAAAAGGACAATAACCATAAATAAATACACAAAAACACAAGGCAGTACATCCGACCTGACATTGTATGCATTGTATGTGAATTTCCATTCACATACAATGCATCCTCTGCATGCTACTCTTGATCACCGCCTGTTAGTTTGTCCAGGCCCCGGCTGATGGAGAGTGGTACAAACGGATGTTTCAGGCGGTTACATTTCCACAAAGGAACCTTGAATCTTCTCCCTAAATTCATGAGAACATATTCTCATGAGAACGCGAGTGCATACGACCTGTCAGACAAGATGTTCTGAACATGCCTGATGGCAGCCTGCTCAAACAGGTGTTGTGGAGAAGATAGACCCAGAGTGTCAATGATCTTACTTGCCATCTTCACCAGACTTTGAATTTGGGTTTTTAATTTAACAGTAAGATTTCCAAACCATCCAGTGATGTCATATCTCAGAATAAACTCGACGGCTGCCCTGTAAAAGATCAACATAATCATTTTTGAGACGCCGCACAATCGAAGTCGTCTAAGAAAATGGAGACGCTGGTGAACATTTGCGCATACAGTGGTTACATGTGTGCACCAAGTCAAATAGTCATCTATGTACACACATAAATATTTAATAAAAGATGTAACCTGTTTGATGGAACAGCCATGTTTGGCTATAGGACTCTGGTCACTGATGGATTTAGGATCCAGAAATAAATCAACAGTTTTCGAGGTGTTTATCTGTAGTTTTTGAGAGTCGACCAAAATACAAACTTATCTATGGCAGCTTTATGACTGTCGCCATTGTCTGTTATAAGACTCAGAATAACAGTATCATCTGAAACTTTTATTATATATTGGTTGGTTTGAGAGCTAATGCATTTGTTTGTGTACAAAATAAAAAGCTAAGGTGAACTAACGCAACCTTGGGAGGGAAGCCTGTACTACTTTACTTGGAATCAGAGAAAACTGAATTTCATTTTACTTGCGGAGATCTTTTTGATAAATAAAAAAGGATTAATCTTCAACTGTACTAATTTCTTGAGAATAATATTTATATGAATGAAATTAAACACTGAACTAAAATTGACAATGATTTGTTCAAAGTGATTTTGTTCTCGACTTTGCATGTCCGCAGTGCCGCAAATTGTCAAGCAATAGAGTTTGCATCTAGATGTGTCGTGTTGATGAGCTCACAAACAGACAGACTGTTGGACTTCAGCTATGGGTAGTTTTATCAGAAGCTTTGAAACTTTAGAATGTTGCAGGTTATCATTTCAATCCTCTGCTTGGGCTAGATAATAGGTCACTAGCAATATATGTCTGGATATCGCATTTATTTTCTATGTCATCCAGCTGAAACATCATCAATATCAATAAATGATACAGCGTATAAAATACAGAGCTCTGATGTAGAACAGCACATTAGATGTAGGCAGAGGAAAGATTGTAGCTGCTTAGCCTCATGACCAGATAAGCTAGATGGGTGGCATGAAGTAACTCACTGACTCTTTGGTTACAACCTGTTAAGTAACTTCCTCTGAATTTTAAGTTTTTGCCACTGTGACTTATGACTGCTTAAAAATAAACTACAATGGCATGAAGTGAATACAAAAAGGGAAGGTCAAGTCACCAGTATTTTCAATAGATGAGAAAAAGAATTAAAGCAAAAAGCGAACCAATAATTATAGATATCCACTGTTGTGAAATGTGATCTGTTCT
Organism: Micropoecilia bifurca; assembly: GCA_903067075.1. NCBI lineage: Eukaryota > Metazoa > Chordata > Actinopteri > Cyprinodontiformes > Poeciliidae > Micropoecilia > Micropoecilia bifurca. The sequence continues at coordinate 88,232 of CAEGAF010191779.1, read as the reverse complement.
TCGGCCGTATCATCCAGCCCTGTCCTCAGCTGAAACCCAATAATCTGTGCGCTTTGGCAAAATGCATCAAATGTGTGCTGAAGACTCGGTTATAATGACATTTTAGTCATCTGGAACTGTGTGTGTGTTAAGGGATTAAACTGTGTGCCAGTCCAATCATTTGAAATGGTTGCTCGTTTCTCACATACCATGTCTTGCTTGCATGACTGTGTATTCCCACACCAAAATCTTGATGTTCCCACCGTCTACCATTGGAATATTTTGGCCTTAGTTGTTTGACTGCAGGCTAAAGCTGAATTTTGAATGAATTAGCTTTCCGTTCAAATAAGAGCCATGGAAGTAATCACAGGCCGAGCTTTGTTTAGAGGTGTGAACTCCTCGGCTAGATTTAGTTCACTGTGAGCTCACAGTTTCAGCCCTTCAAACAAATTTAAAGGTAATACCTGGGTATCATTTTCAACCTTTGCACGGGGCTCTCCTTGCCCCTGGCTTGTGCAGCAATCCAAGTAGTTTCCTCTCCTTGTCCTACTTCTACCTTTTCCTCTCCTCTCTCCTCCTCCCTTGCTTTGAACCCATGGGTCTTTGTTTTAAATGGCAATTCATCCCGCTCGTCCGCTCAGGCACGTTAAACATCAATTTCCTCGCCGAGCACACATTACGACCCAATAGAAGAAATAAAATCTCAGCCATTTATTGTGCAACTCCTCCCCTCCCCTGCTCGCTCCATCCCTGGCGCCGCTATCTGCCATTAGAACCCTCATCAAAGCAGCCCCACATCCAACAACAGGAGAGCGGCGACACAACAACGCCGAGGCCATTCGACTTCCTCTTAAGTCGTTTTATACTTACTGCAAAACAGTAACAATTTCAAGGGCCTTTGAATTCCTCCAAGAGGCGCCGGTTTTATAAAACATGCATGGGGTGTTCAGTAAACAATGCCCAATGGTCTTATTCCTTTTAAATAAAACTATTTCCATGAGGTGTAAGAGAGGCTTTAATATTGCCTTAAATATTAAAAGAGAGAACTGAGCCTCATCAATTTTTCATTTATTGGGCCTGTGTGTAAGGAGTCATCAATCTCAAAAGAAATTACTGACATTTTCATTTCAAATAAAAAAGGGTACACTTTATCCAGCGGTAATAGGGATTGCCACTCTAACACAGGGAGCACTAAATGGCTTCTGGAGTGCTGAAAATGAGAAAATGTTCTCTTTTTTTCCCCCCTTTTTCACCCTGTCTCAGAACAGATTGTGGTTTTTAAGCTTGTGAAGCAAACATGCATGAAAATGGTAAATGAAATACAACATATTACCCTGCTTAGCTCAAGCCTTTTGAGAGGGATGAAGTTTCTTACAAATCGATAATGCTCTACCTGCCTGCATATTACCTTCTAACTCACCGCGAACCACCTGGATCTTGAGCCCCGCAACATGAATTTGTTGTCTGGAATCCGCTGTTGTTATGATATATTGTTATAAATGTCTGCATCATTACAGTGCCTCACCGCCTGTTTGCCTCTAGGCTCGGGGGTTTGTAATTACTGCTCAATAAACAAATGGTTTGGGTAATGGAGAGGAAAAAAGGTCTAAGGCCTACAGGCAGCAGGAGAGGATTACAGGGAGAGGAGCCCACTTTTCACTCCCCTAAAACCCCCTCGCCACAAGACCTGTCCCACTCCGCGCCACAGCTCCCCTTGCGGAATCACTCCTCCCTGAATAATAAATCTCCAAACAATGTTGATATATCATCAGCTGAGTTCATACATCGCACGGGGGGGAAAATAAGGGTTACAGTAGGCCGGGATTTATAACAAAAGCTTGACATATACTGCTAATTCACCTTGACAACACTGTCACTTCCTGCTCAGTGATCGATTGTCCGACGGGGGAAGAGTTTGTCTCAGCCTCACTGCCAGGCACTGCCCAGTCCATGAAACTCCACCCATAATGGATGGGTATTTGTTTATAATTTCTATACACAAGTCTAGTTGCCAGTCCCCTGCATCCACCAATCCTCCCCCCACCCGCGCCGCCATCTCATTTGCATAGTTAGATTGAGACGCCGCGAGCATAACGAGGTCAGCTCGAGTGTTGGTGATGGCGGACGCTGACGAATAGAGCTCTCTCCACATCATGGCACCTTTGTAAATGTTTGATTAGTTTTGAATGGATGACTGTTAGATTATCAGGTTTGTGGACCAAACCTGATCATGGCTCTGCAGTTTGGAGACAAACCCTTATGGGTGTCTCGTGACAAAAAAAAGGGGTTGTGTATTGATAAGATGCGAGAGTGTGAAGCTCAAAGGCCTGGGAAATGTTTTATATGGCCCACATTCAATGGTAATCAACTCAACATTTGCATTGGGATGAATTGAATTGATTTGAATTAAACTTGCACTGATCCAGAACTGATCATGTTCCTTGAGTTGGCATTAGTTTAAAATATGTCTTTGATTGATTTTGACAAATTGGATTGAACTGGTGATGTGAAATGACTTGAATAGAATCGATTTAAACTGAATTGAATTGTAATTCAATGCTTTGTTTATATTTCTCTATAAGCAAATTGCAAGATGTCAGTTCTGGTCTTCTGCTGAGTCGTGCCATCATGTGTTGTAAGAGTTGACTAATAAAGCTTTATGGCCATCAAGACTCCATCACTGACATGTGCTTAAAATCGTTTTAATTTGTTTTACATTGTTTTTGGGTATAAAAAGAAACGCTGACAAAGTGACATATGATTCCTAAACAATTTGAGAATACTGTGACCAATTAATTGTTGCTATAAGGAGATTGTGATTTGCTGCATCTCTTTGCCCAACCTTTTCCTAACTCTGTAATAACAGCTGATGGACGGCTCTAAAAATTAAGGGACAGTAGTTAGTCATTGAGTCCTTCTTGCTCAATTGCTCAAGAGGAAGGGAATTGGGCCCCTTCTTCTTGAGTTTCTCAGTTTAATGTCAGCTCCACTAAACACCCTTTACTTGCCAACTCCCTATCTCCTCCTCCTCCTCCTCCGGTCTGTTTGGTTATTCTTCTGTTTGGCGCTTTTTTAGGGATTTAGTCCAAAAAACGATACTGTGATAGCTTGAGAAATAATCTGCAAAATATTTGTAAGGATTAAAAACAACCCAACAGTCTGGTTATTAAGTGCTAACGATTCTAAAGGTGTCATTTGCCATTCAAATTACAAAATTAGCGCTAAGCTTAATGGCTATTTCACATTTTTCAAAGATTCTGGACCGCATCCGATCATCTCTGGGATAGAATGAAAAATATTTAGACCGATCAAACTCCAGGATAATCCTGAACTGAGCAAAGATTATTTAATGTACTTTGAGATGTAAATCCTTCTTCATTTGCGAACACACAACACATAGGGATTCTTAATTTTCAAAAAATATATATATTGCTGTTCTCATCTTTCTCTTGTGAACCCAACATGGCGTATTGTCTCATGGGTACCATTACAATCCCCAGCAATGAAACACGTCCCTCTTCCTCGTGTCGGCTCCTTATTTTGCTTGTCTCTCTCCATCTCTTTCTCTAACTTTTCTCTCCCTCCGAGGTAGCAGCTGATAGATGAAGCGTGTCTATAAGAGAGAGCGGTAAACCCATCAGTTCCTCGGCTGGTTATGGATAGTTGGGTGCCGGGGCAGAGGGAGCGTTTGTCGCGCGGAACAGTGATGCCGCCGCAGCCTGCCTCACAGGTTAACGTTAACCCCGCCGCCTGGCTCTCACGTTCCACCTCCCAATCCAATCAGTTTGCTCGAAATGCCGTCTTGCCTCTTGACAGCCCTGCTGCCATTCTGCTCCCGCTCTTTCAATCTGTTTAGCTTCCTGTTGTGACCTTTCATACAGTCAAATATATTAGCGAGTGGTGCACTCTCATTAAAACAGTGCATTAACCAAAAGACTCTTTGGAGTCTAAATGACAGCCGAAGGAACTGAAAGCTAATAGCCATGGGCAGTTGGGGAAACTTAACTCATGAATCAGTGAGCTAATGCCAGAGCAGTAAGCCTGGAGCGCTGTAAGCGTACAGCACAATCTCCACCTCTCCCCTTATCCTTTCTTTCCCCTGGTTCTTTTGATCTACCTTTTTCTCTCTTCCTCCCCTCTAACTACTACTTATCACTCATATTCACTAACACAGTTATGTTCACCTTCCACTTCTCTCTGACAAATTCGTTCTCTCAGCTGATCATCCCTCCCTGCTCTCTGCTATCTTACCTGTTCATTTCATTTTCTGTTCTTTTCATTCTCCGCAGTGTATTGCACTCATCGGTGCCATCATTTCTACTTTCCGCCTCTCCGCTTTCATGGTTCTTTTCCTTGTGCTCTACCTGACTCTTTATCCACTCTTACTGTTTCAAAAGGGAATGAAAGGAAGAAGAAAGTACGCACGCACACACAAAAAAAAGGAAAGAAAGAAAGAAAGACGGCGCCGCAGAGCGACAAAAATGGAGAGACAAGAGGAGAGGGGCGACGAGTAAAAGAGGAGAGACTAAAAGCTCATTACTTTCCCTTCTGATGGGAGAAAATGAGTGAGGGGGCAATAATAAAGCTTGAATTTTTCAATACTGTTAAAAATGGGGCTCTGACAGCTCACCGCCAGTGCAAGGGACAGGCGCCGACAACGCATGGTGAGCCACCGAATTAGCAATACCATACATCATAAGATCTAATTAAATCAAGGAACAGAATCAAATTAGTTTTCTGTGACTCCAACCGGCCGCCAAAAGGGCTCTATTAAATGAACTGTAGAGAGGGGATTAAATAATTCACAGTGAGGGATTTTGCATTTATACAAAAATTGTGCACTTAATTGTCCGTGCTATATTACAGATTTGGCCTTATGTTAACAATGAGCCTAAAGCACACTTGCTCGTGTGCACTGGGCACACATTAAGGCCTACATGGTCGATGAGGTTTTAAACAGGGGGATGTTAGAACAACCACAGGCTCCAAAGCTCTAGAGTAGACAAGCATGCTGATTACACTCCCTCTGCAGTGTGCATAGAGGAGGGAGACAGTGTTGAAAACATAGGGTTAAAAAGTCATTCAGATGTGAATATCAAGCAAGAGATTGCGTTTTAAGCCTAAATAAAAATGCAGCATAATGCAGCATTTAGACTCATTGAGAAGGCCACAGGTAGACTATCAAACTAAACATGTCAGATGAAGTTCTGTCATGAAAATGGAGCGCTTTTGTTACGGCGCCATGCGAGCATTCAACCATCGCAGCCACTCTCTTCGTCTCTCACCCCACATACGCCTTTCCCCCTCAATCTCTCCATCTCCTGAGCTTCCCTCCCTGGCATCAAAACAGCACAACTTTATTATAGTCGCTGTCAATACCATAATAATAAAAGAACGCGGAGGGGAGAGACTACCATATTACACTTTTAACGAGAATATAGCAGATGCACATGGAGTGAACATTGAGTTTTAAAACTTGTCGGCATGTGATTTGTGGCCTTGTCAGTACAAATATTTTTCAATGTCACGGCGGCAAGCCGGGCCTGTCACTTCGGCGGTCAGCTGGGACGGGGAGGGAGGCATAACACAATGATCTGGCCCTTAATGGGGAACCGCTGGGACTGGCATGGAGGTGATGAAGCACTGTTTAGTTTGCGGCTTCCATATTTCTGCTCGAGGACGCTATTATAAAACACAGCGTTATTTTGTCAGATTTCAATCATGAGCCAGGTTATTTGTCACCAGCTGTCACATTGTTGGGGCAAGTCAGACTGACGGTGAAATATGACCTGCCCCAGTCCAACCCCCGGCTCGATGTGCACCAGAGTTTTCTTAGAAAAACTGGAAGCTAAGAAAACTGTTTCCATCTGTTGTCCCACTTATTTGGAAGAACATATTTATGCTGCTTTGGAAATATTGCAAAACATCACTTTTAAATTATTTACAATAATGTCAGCTTTTTCTCTCACCATTGCTATGTGATGAATCATACTTCGAGTGGCTGGTAAAAGTATTGATGGTTTTTGAACTTTTCTACATTTCAGTGTGAATTCATGCAACACAAAATTGCACTTAATTTAGATCTTGATCCTGAATAAATGTTTGCTTGAATCGTTCCACTGTAGCTCTGACATTACGCCGATTCGTTGTCCTTCTGAAATTTTCAAGACTTTTCCAGCCTCAAGTTTTGTTTTACTCCTTTTTTAAGAGTTGTTCAGTATTTAACTCAGTCTATCCCACAGCATGCTATTGCCACCACCGTGTTTCCCTGTAGGGATGGTGAGTTCAGAGTTCAGATGTACAGTGTGTGTTTTCAATCAATCAAATTTTATTTGTATAGCACATTTCAGCAGCAAGGTATTTCAAAGTGCTTTACATAATTAAAATAAAAACAGCATGTGACATTGAATGAACAGTGAGAAAACAAATAAAAAAAAGATAAAAACATTAAAACCTCAGAGTTTTAGCCAAAATGCCATTTGACAAGGGTACTCACACCTCAGAGTTTTAGTTGAAATATTATTTAACAAGGGTACTCACACCTAGGTTTTTAGTTGAAACGCGGTCAATTGGGACTCTAAACCCCATAGGACTTTCATTTAACTGGGACATTTTCACACATTTCACACATTTAACTTTTGGAGACATTGTTTTCATTTCAGTGACACCTCCCAGAAAGTTGTCTTCTTTGACAGTCAAAGGTCTCGGTGCATCTTTGTTTAGCAGGAAATATAGTCAAGTGTAGTCAAAGCCCCAGGCAACCTTTGGTTCAATCTGTTCCGGTAAAAGAATCTGTAGTTATATATCTGCCTCTGTTATCTGCCTTTTTGACAAGGTACTAGAATAATAATGATGTCCTATCATTCTCAACACCCTGTGTCCCTGACATCCTACAAGCTGACCGTAGGATGTCAGAAATGACAGTTTGGACATAGGAAAATTCACAAGCCACTCTGTTGTTGAACCTTAACACCAATTCTCTTTTTTTTCTTCTGTGAAGAACATTTATTTCTTTGAAATCATTTAGCATTACAATTCAGCAATGTGTCGCTAAATATTAGAACATGTACTGCAGAGAATTATGTGAGCTTAAGCTGCAGATCAGTGGCATTCGATGAACCTTGCAGAGGCAATCCAGAGTACTGTACAGGTCTTCATAATTTCCAGATTAATTTTCCTTTTGAACAGTTACATCTCCTGCTGCACTCTACAGGGAAAACAAGACGGTCGCTCCTTGATTTGCCTACTGACATTGAGATGTGCTTTTCAGTTCACCGTCCACATCCGTGACTCATATGCCCCTCAGCACTTTCACTTCCAAATCATTGAACTTTTATTTCCTTGTCGCCCTTGTGTGGAAACATTGTGGGCTCCACACAAACATCGAGAAGCCGTATTACTCACTGTTTAAAGGATATATTTCCTTCAATCCAGACCAAATGAACTGCCTGTATGCTCCATTACTCTAGACTGTTTGTAGATGCTGCTGATATCAAACTATCAGCCAGTGTAAAGGTATGCAAATAGAGTTTTAATATTTACCGTGCCTTCAGTTGGTCGACTGACAGGGGTGACATTGTGTACCTTTGTCACTATCCTGCAGTCCCAGAATAAGAGCGGTGTTATTGCCTCTGAAAGCAAGCTTAGTCTCTCACTAGATCTTTTGAACAAACTGCTTTTGTGGATTCTCAAAACATGCAAAGCGCAAAAAAAAAAAAAAAAAACTTTTTCGCCTTAGCTAGTTTTACTGACCATCCAGGCTGAAATTCCAATGCCCAATGGTTTGTGGAACGCAAATCAGAAAATCACAAACATACATGCAGAATAAGCTGCAAAAAGCATGCTACACAGCACACGCATGAGCAAAAAAAACAAAAAAAAACCCCACCATTAGCTTTGGCTGACACGATAGCCATTAGCACACAGCTCCTAGCTGTCTGTGTTTCATTCCAAAAGAAGAATCATTTACATAATGTGTGTTTTCCCCAAACGGTGTGAACAACTGGCACTCTGTGTAGGTTTCCGGCTGGCAAATGTTTCAAACTGACCTCGGGAAACGGTCCAGCCACAAATGCTGTGCTGTTTCATCCATAATGGGCCTTTTACTTGCTTTTGTATATATATGTGTGTCCCTGGAACCATGCAGATGTGTGTTTGAAGCAATTGGTCTCCATACAATTTTGCATCTGTGTGTGTTTGATGACTCTGAGCCAGCTGGATGGCTTTTATATGTATTAATATTAATATGTGCGTGAGCTGTAGCCCACTGCATCCCTGCCCCATGGAGCAGAGTGTCCAAGGGTCACCATTATCATCCTGTTCTGACTGTCAGTGAACCTGGAGGAAGTAAAACAGACACATTGACTACCATGGTGGGGTCAAACAGTCAGGCTAATTCAGCTCAAACCACCTGATATTGTACAATATGCCTGGATGACATGCATCTATCTGCTGTGCCTTTCTGTGTGAAATGCACCCGTTAATAGCCTAAATCCCACACATTTACACACTTATATTAAATGAGAAAATAAAATATCAACTGCTCACAGTGCTGTGAAAAGTATTTGTCCCCTTACAGATTTTTTTTGCTGTTATTTTTTTTGTCGCACTTAAATGGGTCAGATCAAAAAACAAATCTAAATACCAGACAAGATAACTTGAGTAAGTGTAAAATTTGACTGAATAAATCAGAAAGCAATTCAAATCGACCTGGGTCTATGTGATAAAAATTTGTGTTCCTTAAATCTTACAACTACTTGTTCCATCCTTGGAATAACAATTGCTTTCAACGTTTCACATCGCAGTGAGGGAATTTTGACTCACCTTTCTTTGCAGAATTGTTTTAACTCGGCACCAATGGAGCATAAATCGCTTATTTAAGATCATGCCACTACATCTTTGTTGGATTTATGTCTGGATGTCGACTGGGCCTCTTCAGAAATTTTTTGTAGCCATTCAGAGATAAAATGTGTAATTAAATGAATACGAGTTCCTGAACCTGAGGTAGTAAACTAAACAAAAGGTCAAACAGTTTCCTTCAGGTGTTTCTGTTAAGAAGCAGAAGGTATTATTTCACTAATTGAGGCAAATCGTTGTGTTCTAATATTTTTTTTTTTGGCCGGAGGGGATTCCCATCATCGACCTTTGCTGATACAAGTGAAGCTTGTAGTGCTGTTGATGTTTTTGTGACGTCCCGGAAGAGTTGCCGATGTAATTGTGTTGTAGTACTGGAAAGATTCATCATTGTTGCTTGTTTTCCTCCATTTGAGGATCATGTCTCTTAGTGAGGTGCTTTTTTTCAGATGCCAGCCATTCGTGATTTTACAGATCTGGAAATAATTGGGTCTACGTGCAGTTAAGAAAACCTAAACAAAAATAAATTGTTAATAATTAAGGATTTAAGAAATACTGGAATTTATATCACAACACAAGGCCATGCTGTCCTTGGTAGATTGAAAGGAAGACGTTATAGGAAAATTACATTTGGTGTTATGATTATTATTAGTAGTAGTAGTAGTCATTTTCAAAAAACCAAATACTGACGTTTGCCACTTTGCCTTGTTCAGCATTTGATGAATCCAATCCTTGGGTTTATGTCCTGGTCCTAAGGGCATATTGATGATAATGTTAACTGTGACTCGTAAAAATCATTCAATCAATGGAATATTAAATGTATATGTCTGGAAGGTTGTCAGTGAAGCGCTCAGGGGTGAATCTCCGATAGCCTGGCTTTTATTGGTTTTTATGGGGGGATGCACCAACGCTCCGTTTTCATGAAAATACGTCTGAATGGTACATCACAGAAGCTGACAGACAAAGTGAAGACAACCAAACAGGCTCTTTCCTACTCCTGTTCTCTTTTATTCACATGGGCAAAAGGATACCCCACCCATACACACCAAAATAGATGAATTTTGCTTCAACAAAGGCGGTATGGTAATTAAATGTAAGATAAGGCCTTTCAGAATGCCCAAGACTGTGCCAAGCAAATATCCTGATCAGCTTAAAATCAACCAAGTGGGACAAAATAGAAAAAAAAAATCCAAATTGGTTGGTCTAGATCAGCTTGATATGGCTTTTCATTATAATGCACAACAATGGCTGAAATGAATAGGAATCAAATTACAAGAGCTTTGATATGGCACAGGACTGCATGGGGGAATTCAAGCACAATCACTTTTCAATGCGGCTTCCAATATTGCAGCCAATCCTCGCACAATTCATATCCGATCACAAATAATGTTTATCACCCTCATATCTCTCTCCCTAATGGAAAAGGCCTAGTGTTGGGGTTTAAGGAGCACATTCATTTTTAATGAGCTCTGGGCATTGGCCAGAATGAAATGAACAGGCAGAGTTTTTAGGAACGAGACTAAAGAAAGACTCGCAGTGAAAGGTCAATACATTCTTTCTGATTCTGCCAGGCTAGGTTAAGATTGGGAGTTGTTTACTGCAATTACTGTAGTATTACAACGCTGTTTAGAAATTATTAAGCATCATTTTAAAAAGCAGAGCATTTTTAAAAAGAATTAAACTAAAATAGAATACAACAACTAAATGACTGAGTGGATTCAAATATGTACCACCAAAGTCAAAACCCTTTGGTGACCTCAGTGGTTGCAAGATGTTTTCTTGTTCCTCCCACCGTGGCGTAGAATCAACAGCACAAAGGCAGGGCGTTCGGGGAGTTAACCTGACGTTCAACCAGCAAGAGTTGGCTTTTATGAGGATAAAACGAAAGCCATATTCCTTTAAACAAGTAATTCTCCTTACTGTTTGTGAGTTCAGAAGGACCATCAAATTTCATGTAAAATAAGCTCTGGTGCGGGGCGAGACACTCATATTTTACGTCTAACTCTGGAGGAAGACGTATTTCCTGCCTCCCCAGGAAGCGTGATTGGTGTGTGACTGTGTATGGTGATGAGATTACTTGGCGGGCAGGAGGATAAAATGTCGCTTAGGATAATGTGATTGCCCTTAAGGTACAAGGGGGGGTGTGGGGGGCGTGAATTATATTCCCTGATTTATAATCTGAAAATTAAAGACTCACTCATTTTCTAATTTAATTCCACCTTCAATGGAACAATGTTCACTCTGAGCCAAATTGGCGAATAATGTTACTAATTCAGATGCAGATGTAATTTCTAGTCGGGGGGCTGCGGCGAGAGGTGATGAACGAGTCCCGGATGGATCGTTGCCACTCCTATCTCCCCGTCTCGACAATTCCCTAGCAGTTGTGATAATAACCTGAGCAATAAAGGAGGGATAGGCAGTGCTACTCTGTTCTACTGCTTACACCCCAAGACATCTGATACTTCGTGTAATAGTATTTCTGTCCTTTCCCGTGTCACTTTGTCTCAAAGTAGCTGACAGGGCCGCTCAGCCGCACAGGGAAAAGTGGTACGGAAAATATTACAGATGTAAAACAACATGACCATGAAGTCTTCTGCTAACCTGTATAATTAGTGCTGCCTGCTGCAATACAAAAAAGTCATTGCAATAAATCCGCTGTTAAAACCTTGATTGAATGCAGGGTAAATGTCAAGGTAATTATGAAGTGGTGAGGGTTAAAAGCAACGTTAAATCCTCCTGCAGAGTGGTGACATTCAGGTAGAGGAGGAAGGGGCTGCGAGGGAAGGAGGGAGGAGAAGGACGTAGAGAAGGAAGAGTTTGTAAATGTGAATATCCCGGTGTGCCTTCATGTTGCAGTGCTGTTATCTACACATGAGGATAGTTTGAGGCATGGTCTCGCTCGCTAGGTTTTTTTTTTAATTCTGTTTTTCCACTGAAGATGAAATTTATGACTTAAAAGTAGAGAAGTAGAGATTTCTCAGTCACACAGTTCTGTCCCCAATAACAACTTGAGGAATTTAGGAGAGACCTTTGTTGACAGAGACCAAATCCAATGCTAAGCTCAAAGCAAACCCGCCGCTTTATGCTACATTTATCAGGGCTGTGTGATATCAGGAAAAGACGCCATTCCTGAATATATATTTTACAATATCGTTGATTAACCCACATTTTCATGACAATTATTTTTCGTCATCAGCCTGTTGGCTGTTGGCTTAAGGTTTTCGGCTATTAAAAGTTTGCTTAACTGTGTGTTCAAGAGCAGTGGAGGTCTGTCCAAATATTAGTAACATGCAGATTTTGCATTCATTCCACTTGAACAATCCCCACTAAATATTGCATCTAACCAGTTCTTTTGGACTGTAATACTCCCAATATGGCTTGTAATGGTGATTCCGGCTTGGTATGTTGTGGAGATCTAACATTTAATCAGAGTTCTTTCCATTTAACCCAATCACCAGTAATATTCCAGATTCTGCAGGTATTCATTTTTCAAGACAGAAATACATATTTGGCCAAGAGCTGCAGTCTTCAGTGAAATCACACAAAATATTTGCTACCATGTATATTCTGTCTTTTGAAATAACTCCTTGACAACTGGAGCTTAAAAAAATAATTTGGGTCCACAAAACCTACAGACTATGTAGTTTTCTTGCTTTAAAAGTAGCAACATTTTACGCCTGGTGTATCAGCTGCTCTCTGCCTTGCTTCCCACCACACTGACAGCTGTAGAGCTTCAAAAGATGGACTTTCCTTTGATTTTATTTATATATACTTGTGCAAAAAGATCTCATCACATTTCCACAGATCCTTCAAAAGTGCTTTGAACAGAATCCTAACTGGGTCTTCAATCAAATCATCACTTTTTGAAACATCACAATGTTAAAAGCCCTCAAATGTGAATGGGAACTTAAGACCTTTTACTTTTGTCATTTCTTTTTTTGAGAACTTGACCTGGCTAGGTGACAGCTTAGCACTGAACACACAGTTCACCAACCCCCTCCAAAAAACCACAAAAAAGAAACAGGATGGACAAGAGCAAAAGAAACTTGTTCATCTGTCTTGGGGGAATTAAGAAAAAAATACCCTGCATCCTTTCATTTATTGTCGCATCAAGTACCCATGTAGATGTTTAGTTCTGTTACTGACAGAGGTCATTTTATTTACTCATTCTTAATCCACGCTGAGGAGTGGAGGGGGTCAGGCTCCGAAATCTAATGATTTGCGGAGAATAATGACGATGGAGAGAACCGGGGGGCTGCAACGAGTCTTGACTAGGCCTCTTCCAGCTCCGGCTCACACTTACTTCACTTGAGAAATAATGTCAAAGCAAGATGTCTTCGTGTTGTTTTGTCCTCCCTTGCCGTCTGTCCGCCTCCCAACCACTGTACAAGCTAAAGCTCAGTGACAAAAAGCCTATAGAGTTGGCTGCCAAGGCTCAGAGCCCTGAGAGGGATAACTAGTGCAGGGAGGTTAAAGCAACAATGTGCTGAGCTCCTTTCAGCTGCGCCGTCTCCGCTCGTGTCCAGTGTGCGAGGGAGTGTGAGGGCCTGTGCATGTCATTAAATAATTGTGCATACGTATGTGTCAAGGGTTGTTAAAATGTGTATACCGGGATGTATCGAAAAGAGCACCTGTTCACTCGTGTATTCTTTAGCTGCCCAAATAAAGTGGGGAACCTCATTTGATTTCAATCAAACTGCGGTCGTGAGAGTCGGTGTTTAGAACAAGCTCGACGTGTGTATTAAATAGGACACAGAGAGCTAAAGTGCTGCACAAGCTTCACTGCCGCCTCAGCGCAAATGCAAATTATTCGCTTATTTTTAGTTTTGAAACACAAGCCAAAAGCCATTTGAAGCGGAAGGATCAAAGACAAATATCTGGATCCTTGCAATCATAAGAGAGCTCTCTCTTGCACAGATATCTAAATTTCCACAGTAGTGCTTTTTTTTTCCACAGAGAGGGGTGCAGGCAGCATGAAAGGTGTGATATCACCTTTCTGCACAGCCATAATGGTGCCTTGTTGGAAAATGACAGGTGTACGAATGAGGCCCTCTCTTTTCCTAAGCACGGCAAACTGTGGTCATTCGCTCTGCTTTGTTTTTAGCGTAATAGCCCCATTTACAAAGCGTCGGCAAAACGAATGTGGGACAAACGCGGCGGTAACCGAGCCAACTAATTTTTGCTCATTCAGCTTGAATTATTAATGGGTTAGAAATATACCATATGCTTTCAGAGGAGCGGCATACATTCATTTCGCACGGAATTGCCGCTGTTTTGTGAAAAGTGTAAGTAGCTTAACTGCTCTTTTCAAAAGGGGTGACCGATATGGAGGCCTTAATGATGTATAAATCAGCCTGCGTAATTACGCTTCCAGCTGCTGCCTTTGGGCCTGGCTGAAACTAAAGGCCCTCAGCACAGAGACCGGAACCTTATTTCATCACCTGAATCCCTTTTAATCAACCACCATTAGTTTTCTCTCCTCAGATCACATTATTCTGAGTTATTGAGATGGGGGAAGGGAGACAAAGAGATCAGAGTGTGGAACTGTGTGTGTGTATGTGCAAATGTCCAAAAAAGCTCCTTTTCCTTCCAAGCACTTTATTTTGACACTTTTTTTTTTTTTTTACATGTGAACTAAAACCGACCAAGGGGGATTTTAATTGATTCCAGGAAATAACAAAATAAAGACTACATCTGCTAATATTAATAATGTGACACGTGATTATACTGGACAAAAAAACTTGCACAGAAAACACTTTAATCAGAGCGTCAGTGCATATCCAAGCAGAATAGTGGCTGTTTTGGTGAAGAGGTGGGGCACCACCTAGTGCACAGCTACTGCTACAGCCACAACCTGGTGGTTGAAACATGTTTTACTTTGTTTTGTGCATTCTTGATAAAATGGATCTTAATAAATTGTCTTAAAAAATATTTGTTTTTTCCTTCTAGTTAATGTTTAAGGCAGCCCAAGTCCTGGCTTGCAGTAAATGTTCTACGGTTCATAAATTTTGTGTTGGTTCAGTAAATTGCATCAAACAGCCAAACTGACCCACTTGTCCTACTTTTACCTCCAGAAATCCCCCAAAACAAGATAGCAAAATCACGTTGAAATGTAAAATTATGTTGTTGCTGTTTGTTTTGTTCAGCGTAACTGTGTTGGACTCTAAAGTTTTTTGTGACTGTTCAAGAATCAGATAAGAAGACATCAAAGGTGCTCTATGTGTGAAAAGCCATACTTTTTGCATACAAACCCCGATTTGCTTGTCGGAGCTCAGAAACATGCAAAGCACAACAAAGATATCGACATGTAAGAATGATGGAAGACAACAAGGGCGAAACCAGGCGCACTGGAAGAATACAACAATGTGTCCAGAAATAATTCCCTTCCAGAGAAAAGCTGTGGTTAGGTAAATGGTACTGAAATTTAAATGTGGATGTTTATCAGTGTCCTTTTGTTTTATTATGTGCTGCAACAGTTATCATTTACATGTCCTCCTCGTTCTGAGGTTCCAATGTTTT
The DNA here is from genome assembly GCA_903067075.1 of Micropoecilia bifurca. Classification (NCBI taxonomy): domain Eukaryota; kingdom Metazoa; phylum Chordata; class Actinopteri; order Cyprinodontiformes; family Poeciliidae; genus Micropoecilia; species Micropoecilia bifurca. The sequence continues at coordinate 72,881 of CAEGAF010191779.1, read as the reverse complement.
TTTCCATGCAAATCACTTCTGCATAACGCCGACTCATAATGTGTCCTGTCATTGTTCAAGTAATTGAAAACAATGCGCGAAGAGCATGTATCAAAAACCTGAAAGCGGCATCGATTTGAATCCTCCGTTTGAGGCAAGTGCCCGTCTTTCGAGACTGAACTGTTTACATACAGACGCAGAGAAAGTGCTACTTTAATAAAACTTAAAACAGAAAGAAACAGATTCTACCCCACAACAATGAGAACAAATAACACTTATCAGCCTGTTATGTATCTATACATACGATTAGTTTTCTTATGATTATTGACCACCTTGTATGTTTGTAATAAATATAGGCGTATTAAATGTTCACACAGTGAAACCATATTGGGATTAATGACCAAGCGCCTCCCTGCTAATTGTCACATCAAACAAACAGACACTAATTGACAAATGTCCTGGTCCTGTGCTAAGTGGACACAGAGTGGGCGCTGCCTCCAGATTGGTCTCTTTGTCTGCTTTCATTTGCAGGTCGAGCCCCCTACATTAAGAAGCCGCTCCGGAGTTGTGTTTTTCTTTGCTGGGGTAATGAAACACACACCTGCTACTCTCGGGGAATGAATAGAAACTTGAATCTAATACCACTGTCATGTGGCTCCGAGTGGACTCCACAATACCCATGTTTTGGGTTTGTGTTGCAGGGTGCACACTTAGGTGTGCGTCTCTGCAGCAGTTTTAATACAAAGATAAGGAAAAGTGAGTAAAAGGAAAAGGTGGGGGGAAGGGAATGGGGTGGGACAGAGATTTTAACTTGTCTTCAAATATCCAGCTGCTGCTTTTGGGCTGCAACCACCAAAGACAAAAACAAACAAATGCACAAAATAAAATCACTGCTGACAAAAAGAGACAAGTCTAATTTATGATTATTCTGCAATACAATTTTTGTTAAAGTCTTTTTTGGGGGGTATACTACCATATAGATGTAAAAACATTAATTTTGACTTATGTTGCCTTGTTACTCTAAACAGAACAAAGTGGTATTAAGTCTTCAGATTCATATACATGCAAAAAAAAATTCCAAACACTCTGCTCCATCTTGAAATGCTAATTTATGATTAGCATCATTATGCACTAGTGTAATTTCACAAAAGCCTTCCCACAGCGACGCACAAAGGGCTCATTCACTGCCAGAGCTGCTCCGTGTTAAGAAGAATTACTGAACGGCAATGAAATCCGTTCACACGGATGAGGATTTATTCAATAATTACAGACTTTCATAGTTTTAATGCTACTTAATGAGGAGCTTGCATGGTGTGGGTGAATGGATGCGGCTCTTTAATTTTTGTAACTTGGTGTTTTTCTCATTTGCTTCACACAACCTTTCTGTGATGTAAACTAACTAGGATAAGTCTTGCCAATTTTTGGTTGGTTATCTCTTTGTGCTCTTGTTTAAGAAGTTAATCAGCAGGCAAATGTTCAGGTGTAACTGAGTGTAAATATTAACACACACTGCTACGAATGCTACTGCTAATCTCCAAGCAGGCAGTGTAAACAGGAGCTGCTTGATGATGTGTGATCTAATAAAAAAATTAAGTAAACATCCTAATTTTTACTCTAAATATCTCTCCTAATGTGCATTAAGTGTTTAAATACAGAGACTTTCCAATAGAATCATAGCACCTAAAGTTCTTCACCTTTGACACAATAAAACTGCAAATTTCAGTGTGTTTTAGTGGGATATTTGCCAGGACAATTCATAGTGGCACTCAATTGGGAGGAGAAAATTATGCATGATTTTAACATGCTTTTCCAAATAAACATCCAAAATACATGCCATGTATTCAGCACCATGTATTCAATACCCGTGACTAAAATCCAATGCAACCATTTGACTTAAGAAGTCAAATGGTTTTCAGACTTGTTTTGTAATAATCTTTCCACTTCAAATGTGTTAGTGTGTGTCAGTCTGTCAAAACAAGGAATAACATAACAAAATGTGAAAAGTTGAAGGAGTCCAAATATTTTTGACAAGACGCTGTTCAAACTTTAGCACAACCCATTAAGATGAAGGCTTTATCTCTGAGAACAATGTGTCTACATCCCTCATACCCATGTTACTATGGAGAGCTAATTATGTTGGCAAAGTTTAATTTCTCAATCATCAGCATTTAACAAAGAGGCTTCATTGCCCCCTCCCCATACTTTCAGTATACTATATTTATAATGGCCAACAATTACAGAGAGGGCCCTTTGGCTGAGATAGCACCAGTAAAAGCTGCCGGCGCTAATGAAAAGCTGTAATCACTCTGCCCACAGCAGTTATTAGTAGGAAATTATAGGTCATCTGAAGGGACAGCAGTTATGAGCATTAGAATAAATAACACTACAGCTTGTGGCAAATGGAGCAAATAAACGAGGAGCATGTGGATCTTGGATTGTGCACTTAATAGAGGTAATCGATTTTACTCTTGCACTCCAGGAGACTTACTTTGTGCTTTGCACTCTTGCCTCATCCATACCCAGATTTAACTGTGAAAATCAAGCGATTGCCCATTTCACAAGCCAGTTTGTAAGCCACTTTCCAAACTCTTGTTGGTCAGACTTCTGGATCAATGCAAATATTTTATGAGCTGAAGCACGCTTTGCAAACTCTAATTGCAGAAGCACGACGCTGAGAGCTGAGAACAGCTCTTTTCTTCCCATGACCCTTCTCCCTTTATACGTTTCTTTCTCTCCTCGGATGTCTTTCAGGCCACCTCTCCGGCCCTGTTCACTCATCTTGTCCGGTTGCTCGGTCAGGCCCTTGGAATGCTGTGCCCCTTTGATCAAGTCTTCATTATCCGTGACTCCGCGACGCTTGGCTGTCTGACGTTGAGGGAGCCTATATAGACGAGGGAGAGAGGCATTGCCTCGGTGCGGACGTGGAGGCCTCTCCACACAAGGCTGAACAATCGCTAGGCATCCTGCCTCCATTAATGAGAAGCATCTCCATCCTCAGCACTCACCGGGCAGCCTCCACCAGGTGGAATGCTTGGCCCCTGTCACTCATAGCATTGCTGAAGGCTATTAGCAATTCATTAAGTGAGTGACTGTCCGCCTGCCTGTATCAATTAGGGGATAGTTGATATGTCTGTTATTGTTGGAGTCTGAGATCGCACTGCTTTTCATTCAATGTCTGCCTTTGCTTTCAAGCTCAGGCAGATCTGCTTCTTTTATAGTTTAACTGTGTGTGTGTGTGCGTACGCGTGTGTGTGGTCTTGGCTTATAAGAAACTTGATGTAGGAGGAAGATGGGTATTGATTATCAGTTTTCAAATAAAATATCTTTGTATTTTCCTTGATTTGCTCTTGATTATTATTTTTTTCTTATTAGAGACTCTTTGAATGAAAAATGATTTGGCATCTGGAAACAGATTAAACATGGCCACAGCACTGTGAGCATCAGTTACCTGTGTGACCTTATGTTCATGTAATTCAAGGTGGAGGGTAAAGTGTACTTTCCGTGGTTATCACCTGACACTCGTCTACCAGTAAATCAGTTATGTCTTGTTTTCATAAATTAACAGGAACGAGAAGTAAACAGGCTGTATGCTCAAAACTTAAAGCGATTACTGTTAATATTATGAATAGATGTAAGACAGTATATAAAATTTGCTTAACAGCAAACACTCTTGCGGCCTGGTCTGGCTAATATATAAAATATCCCCCCCAAGAGCTGACCATTGTCAAGAGCCAGGTAGGCAAATCTCAGGCAAATTCCCCTTGTTGTTCACAAACAGGAATCCTCTTCTCACTCTATGGATTTAGATAAGAGGACACTCTTTTGCATGCATATCTGATCGCTGCATATGTAGATTCAAACTGCACGACTGCCATCAACTCTGTTACGAGAATACAAGGACAGTCGATGAAAATCTAATACAGCTGTGTTGTTTGAAAGTAGCGCTGAACGTGTCTATTGACTCACGTAGCCCTTAATTTGCATTAAACACAGCGGAGAGGCAGAGTCTGCTTTTGGGTTGGAGGCTACTTACGCCTCATTCTAACTGTCACTAGCAGCGTTTACTGTACCACCCAACAGGGCCTGAACTTTGTCTACATTACTTAATATAAAAGGTATTTAAAATCTAAATGCTGTATTATTTAATTTTATGCTCTAATCTCTTGATAATGTCAAAAACTTGTCAGTTTTTGTCATTGTCATTTATTTTTGAAGACAATGAAGACAGGTATTACACAATGCCTGTTTTTATGTCAATTTCTATGTTCCATATTTTGCTTAGCTACATGTAAAATGTCAGTGCAATTTTTTGTTTCAGGGCACTAAAGTATAAATTAAAAGAAAAAAGATACATGATACAAAAGGAAAAAGTCAGAGCTTGTTGGTGTGCATTTGTATTTGCCTGCTGAAAATTTCTTTTTAGGGAAGGCATATAGTGCCATTGATTTCACATATGGTGACTAAAGTACAAATTAGCTCAAGTTCATTTATATTTAGAATAGGTGCAGAGCACAATTTTTAATTAGTACAGAGATTCCTAATTTCACGTAGGCCTCGTTTTTTATCACTTTAGCAAATGGATATGGTTCCACTGTCGCTCTGGCTGGTATGTTTGGTATAGTTTCCAGTTTTCTTCCTGGACTGCCTTGATATATTATCACATCAGCTCCTGTTTCCTTGTTCCTAAGGATGAAAAATAATAATAAAAAAAATACAAATAAAAAATCAAACATGTAAAAACCATGAGATCATGTTTTGCTCTGGAGATAATGTGATCAGAGTTATGTGTTAGTCATTATTTGCTTTCCTACGACAAGTTTGCTATCTGATAAGAAACGTTTACACTATAATAAATAATGCCATATTTTTCAGATTTCTTTGGGTAAAGAATTTTGAAAATTATGTGTCACTTTCCTTCTACTTCTCAATTACGCCCTGCTTTGTGTTAGTCTTTTACATCAAATACAATTCAAATGGCTTACTTCTGAAATGCCTGTGTTTTGTAGTTACAAGTGAACAAGTTCATATGTGCAGAGAGACAAACACGATGTGTGATTACACACCAGTCAGGAATCAGCTGAATCCAAACAAAGCTCCTCATAGTCACTGAATCTCTGTGCCACATTCACAGCACATCACTGACAGCAGATCTTAATAAAAAACAGCTTGCTGTCTGCAGCATTTTGATAATAACAACACATAAAAAAAAAAGCACACTGTTAATGATAGTGCTAATTATCACATTTTGCTCACGGGTCAGCAACACAATTAAACAAAGTCACCATTATCTGATGAATGGCTGGACAAAACTCTTTTTCTCTTCTGTGAAATTGTTTGGCGACCATTAGCAATGCAGTGTAATGCCGGTGATTGACGTCGTCGTCTACTTAGCAAGTGACAAGGGACGTGTGTGAGAGGAGGGGTCAGTGAGCCTGGTGAGGGGGGGCAGTGCAGGGATTGATCGGGGTCTGCGTTGTTGCCAAACGGGGGGAGAGGGTGTATTGGCTCGTAGACAATGAGCTCCGGCCAGCGCTGAAAGGCCCATTCTGCGGATCCCTGTTAGCTGTCTATTATCCATGGTCTCCAGGGGGCTGCTAAATAGAGGGCATGTGTTAGGCAGACATTTATCATGTAATTACAGCACTAGGATCCGTTTCTGATGGTGTGTGATGATTACTAATAATTACTGTGCATTTCACGCCTCTAAAGGGCCCAGATGGGGTCCCAGGGCATCAATACAAAGGAAAGGAGGCAAGCAGGGGGTGGGGGGAGGAGGGGTGAATAAAAGGAAGGATTAAAAATGTGGAGATATAAAAAGGTAGATGTGGGGGAAAGGGAAGAGTGATAGTGTCTTGCCTTAACTATTCCGAGATGCTCATTACCTTTATGAACTGATCCATATGTGTCCAATTACTGATAAAGGAATGGAAAGAACAAAGAAATAGAACAAGAAATGGAAAGAGATGAGAGAAAACTAAGCAAAATAAAATTGATGGAGAGAGAGAAAGACAAAACTAAAAAAACATTAAAGTGAAGGAAATATGTCAAATGTTTACGACTAAAATATCTTCACATGTTAGATTTTGCATTGTTTAATTTATTTTATCATGTCATGTATTTTCTCCTACCGTCTTCTCTGTGGTGATTGCATGTTGAATGGGTTAAGGTTTAAATAAAGAAGAAAAAACTCCCATCTGTGAAAGGAGCCATCGTACCTAAGTCACAATCAGGGGATCTGGTTCTCATTAAAGCAGCGGGGATGAAATACAATGTGTTCACTGCTGTATTTCTTCAGGAACCTGGATCAATCAAACAGAGCAAGCTTTCACAGATATGCAGCATATATAGGCATATATTTACTTTAGACTGTGTGTGTGCGCGCATGTGTGTAGGAGAGAGATAAGACAACAGCTGAGTAGATGTGCATTATCAGTGCCTACAACCACAAACAAAACACACATCAACAGAAGGTGGAATAGTGACGCAATGCCAAAATGTTACAGTCACGTTTCCATCCCCAATGTTCATTATACTCGATGCATTTGTTGTTGTTATTTTACATTAACAACCAACAATAGATGCATTTTTCATAGGCATGTTAGAGGCCTACAGATAAAGACTTTGTGGTTCCCACTTGAGGAACCACAAATGAAATCTTGGGCTCAAATGAAATCTTCCGATTGGTGGTGTTTTAACTTCAGCACAAAAGCCACTGGAATCAATATGGGCCCCAGATGAGGGAGGGGGATTGTGGATGGAGAAGATGAGGACCGTCCTGTTTAATAGAAACAAATTGCTCTCCACTTCCCAGTGACACAGATAGCGGACCATTTGTACCTGCTGGCCTTTGTTGGGAACAACAGAAAGGAAATGTACTCATCCTGGCCAAGGATAAAGTTCGGGGCTTTCTGTTACACCCCAGTTACCTTAGCCTCTGTGCCCACCCTCTTGAACAAGCACAGCGGTTAAGTAGTTCAGGTGCCTACTACATTCTGTTAGATTAAAGGTCCCTGCTTTTGGCCCGAGTTGAATTGCTTCAGCTGCAGATGAAGGGAGCAGAGGGAGGGGGGGAGTGGAGCAAAGTTGTAGGGCCAGGGTTCATGAATGGACGTCTTGTGCGTGTTCACAGAGGCGAAACGTTTTGGGACAGCCGGCATGCCTCTCTCTACACTACAAACCTGAGAGAAAGCCTGTAGGGGAGGGTTGGTGTGTTTGGGGATGTGGGCTGCAAAGCCCGGCCCCTCCTCAAACTCAATTCACTGCTCACCTTATATCCTCATCCACATTTTCTCACAGGTTGGTGCATTTGTTTGCAACAAGGGCTAGAACAGGGAGGTGGACGGGTGAGTTGACAGTGGTAGAGGGGGTCTTCTGGAAAGCTGAAGACACACTCTCAGTCACCCCCGTGGAGCGTGGACCTGAAGGAAATGGGACACAATGCACACAGAACATGAGCAGGGGGAATGTGTAATACTGCGCCAATGTGCACCTGTGCTACCCACCCACCCACTCACCCACCCAGAGTGGCAGTAAGATCAGGGTCTGAGGAGCAGTAGATCTAAAAAACATAATAACTGTAGCTGTAGGACACACTCAAGGCTTAAGTTACAGAGTCTCGCTTTTGGCGAATGCAGCTCCGATTCTCTTAGATAGCCAAGCTCATTAAAGATTACAGAGATTCATCATCCACTTTAAAGAACAAAGGAAAATGAACTTTAAAAAAAAGTTAGTTTGCAGTAGCTGGCAAAAATATACATACGGCTTTCTCTGATGAAAAAAAAAGAAAGAAAACATCCTTATTGCATGACATAACCATCACCAGGTTTCACAATGGGAATGGTGTGTCCAGGATGATGTGGATTGTTACTTTTCCACCATACACCATACATGTGCAAAATAATATATTTTTTCTCATCTATCAAGAGCATCTTCAGGATCTTTTCTAAATTCCCTCACATGAATTTTGACAAGTTGATTGCCACTCTTAAAACCACAGATTTATAATAATGTACTGTAGAAAATGTGACTAATCCATTCAAGAGATTTTCTCCGCTGGGCTATAGATTTCTGCGCCTTATCTAAAGTTGTGCCGTACTTGTCCCATTTTTAAATTTTGTGTTCAATTGTGAAATGCAAAATTTTCAAAGTTTGAACTGATTTGTAACCTAATCCTGGTTTAAACTTTCATAATTTAACTGCTGTGCCACTTGATCTTATGATCCTGCTAGTGCTGCAGGAAAAAGAGGCAAAAAAAATAAATATTTATACTGAGATTAAATTATAGCCAAGTGGAATGATTACTAATTAGGTGATTTCTGAAGGCAGTTGGCTGCACCGGATTGGTACAAGATAAAGACAAAAAAATAAAATAAAAATACCTTTTCTGATTTAGTGAAAGACATGGAAAAGCATACACAATTTTTCTTCAGCTTAAAACATTGTGTAGCATTTTATATTGGTCTATACATTAAATCATCTTTTTATTACACAACAACTAATGAGAAGATTAACTGTGTTGAAACCCTTTTGCAAGGAACTACACCCCTTTTAGGTTTGCTATAAAAAATGTGCAATCGGTTAGCGTATCACCAACAAACCTATGTTACCACAATTTTTCCTGTTTGCTATCCAGGTCATGTTGAAATGCAATGATGCATACACAGCGTGAGCATACATGTGCAACTTCTACAACCCAAATCCCAGGTTACAGGGTCAAGTACAAGAGTCAAAGGTGACGTCTGTGTATGGGATTGGATTCCAGTCTGTGAGAATCTACTGAAAGAAATCACTCCACTGACGTTCAGCAGAATGTTCCAAACTGTGTGTGTATACCCTCAGCAGAAAAAGACTGAAACTTCTCATTGGATAAATGTAAGAGCAAAGGATCAAGAAGGTCAGGGTGATATCGCTTGATAACGCAAACCACGTGACTCAGTCTCTGTGACATAAAGTAAATGTTCAGTAATCCAAATCTTAATCTTGTGCCGCGCTCAGTGCGGCTTAAAGAAACTGATACTCCTGTGACTTCTTTAGTGGCTGATTGTGTTACCTTTACAATTCCGCTTCTCCTCCTTCCTGTTTTGTACCTTAGGAATGCTCGATAAAAGTATCCCCGCCGTGGGTTTCCACCTGCACAGGAGAGGACAGGGCAGCAGTCTGGGGTGAAAAATAGGATTGTAGCCCCATGGGGAGTAAACACAGCAAATTTGCTGCAAATGTTAGGTGTTTAGGGCAGTTACTTAAATGACTTAAATAACTTTTTGAACAGTATCAACAAGATGATAGGAGGTGTAGCAAATTCAAAAATGGTACGACCTAGCTTGTGCAGAAGAGTTCTCAAGTGGTTTGCCAACTTGTCTTATTCCCAATGAAGTTGGAATTGATCACACTTGAAGATTCAAAAAGTAATTTGCGGAACCTGATTCAGTTCAATTACTATATTCAGCTTCTTCGACCAATAATTTTTTTGCAGTGAAGACCTAGATCATCAGCAGTTATTTAATCTCTCAACAATCTTCCCTTTAAGTGTTGACTCATGAGTCGCTGACTTTGTGACATTTTAGGACGTTTGCAAACGTTGCTACAACTGTCTAACATTAAAAGAGCCACTGCAATTTGCATAGAATCTGTTATGTACTTAAGAAAATAGACCAGTTCAGATAGTGCTTACTGTCAGAACAAAGAAAAGCTAAGTTATTTTAGTTGTGAATGCTGAAAATACAAAGGAAGACAAACTTGTATGTTGCATATGTTGTGTTTAAAGACTAAACACATTATTGTTAAACAGTGACATGATTCTTTTTTTTTCTTCCAAATTCAGTTTCATTCTGCACTCTGGGAGGCAATTTATCTGTCATGACTTCCAAAGAAGTAGCTCACTTTGCCCCCCTCTGTCCCATTATACTGACAGCAGCCTTATTAGCCATAAGGGAAACTGCCAGCCACATGAATTTGGCTTCTGTTCACCTATGGGCCCCAGACAAGCCTCTTCTTACAATAGCGCCAATGATTCTGAGATTTTTTTTCCAGTTATTATTTGATAAATATATTAATTATGACCAAGGGATGACAGTCCAATCAGATTGTCAGGCACCTAGTCGTGGGCCCCCATCCCACACTTTGTTGATAAGTTCTCTCAGGTTTCTAAAGCTGTCATCCAGGAGGCTTGGACTTCTTATCACCACAGAGGCCATTCTAGGGATAATTTCCTGTGTGTCACAATTAAATGGTGGGTTTGTGATGGGGAACAACTGATCTTTTAATGCAGGAATCTCCTGATGTTTGTTTCTGAGGGGATGAGTTGGACGGGTGCATACCGTTGATGATGAAAGTGTTGCTGGATTCCAGATATTTCTTGGGAATCTAAAGTGCTTTGCAAACATATTCATGCTCCTTAACCCCCTTTCATATTTGGTCACGTTGCCACCCCAAACCTTTTTGTGTGGTATTGAGACTTCATTTGATGGCTGGACGGATGGACGGACGGATCATATGGCAACATTTGCCTCTGGGACTTTGGAGAAGAGAAATATCTTACTCTGCAAAGTTAAAAATCCCTGAGTAGATTCTGGGATCACCTGAGAAGAATATGATAGTCATATAGAATGCTTCATCTAACCAGCATAAGAAACTGCTTTCCTCAAAAACAGCTCAAAACAACAGTCAATTGTGAATCCTTTCAAATGGTTAGGTGGTAGAAGATGCAGAGCGGCATGCTATTCTTGTAGGGGATGTGAAACAGAACAGTCCCTGTGAAGTTTCTTGCCATGGCAAAGCATCGAATCAGCTCCATGGTCTTGTCTGACAGCCGTCTGGACTTTAGAAATGGGTGATAACTTAATTTCTACTCATGTCAACACTACTGCAGGGACCAAGGGAAAACTGTGGGTCTATTGTGTATCTGTCATGTCATGCATTTTGCGGTCCCAAGAATGAAAAATATTTAAGTGGCTTTGATGTCATGGATCTCAATGAGGTGCTCAGATCATATGAAATCATTTTATTTGCGGTTTCCTTGACTCCTTGATTTCTCTGTCATTTTTTTATATGTTTGCTCGTCTAGGCAGTATTGCCTATGAGAGTTTACCTATGTTTGGAGTAACTTGCCCACAACCTGCAGTAGATGCGTTGTACCTCAATTGAACCAGACACAAGTGCGAGGCTTATACTGGAACAACCCTGAGTTGAGGGCGCTGACAGCAGCTTCTATCTGCCAATCTCCCTGTGGATATTGTTGCAGTACTGGCAGACAGACAGCCAGGGCTTGTGGGCCGACAGATCCTCTCTTTCAGCAGGTTATCATTTCCAATTAAACCCTTTCATCCCTACATACAGTCAGCTTCTTGGCCAGAAAAAAATGACCTGAATAAGACGTTATTAGTCCATTTCAACAGGTCTCCATTTTACCCCTTCGAACTCTGCCGGGTAACAGAAAGGGCTGGGCAATCTTTTAAAGCACAATAGTTCTAGATTCTTCGGGTATCTTCATTCAAATAGCTCAGAACTTCGGCCATCTAGGGTGGTTACTGTGGTTCTGTTTATAGATAATCTTTGGAATTGCATCGGACTGACACCGGCATGTCCTCTCTAAAATGTGTGCCAGAACAAGGGCCTTTTTGTTTTGCTGTGTTTTGGCAGGGTTCACAGTGGCCGGCGCTCTTTCTACCTGTGCTGCACAGCAGACATGAAGGAATGCCTGCAGAGCTCAGAAACTGTCTGTTGAAAAAGCCCTCGCAATGTCTCATTTCCTTTAATAAGGTGGCCTCAAAGGCATCCGGATGAACCTACTAAATACAGATTAACCCGCAGCACCATCAGCAACTACTCAGTCATCAGGACCAGTCACGCTTGTATAAGTGTGTGTGAAAATGTATAGGTATGCACAACTTGACAGTTTTCTTCAAAATTCAAGAAGCATTTTTTTAACTGAATAGTTTAGAATCCAGATTATTTATAAAAGTCACCAATGCACATTTAGTTTATAATCTATTTACCTTGCCGTGTATGCATTATAAAAAAATCAATTCACTACGATGCATTCGGAAAGTATTCACAGCGCTTCAATTTTTCCACATTTTGTTGTGTTACGTTTTTTGGGGGGAGTGAATCTTAATAAATAATCACAACCCTCAAATTTTTTGTCCACATTGTTATAATCCAGTATTTTTGTTTATATATATATATATATTTTAATGCAATTTAAAATAGGGCTGTAATATAAATAACAACATATAATACTCACTCCATTGTACTCCTGTTTTATTTCAGGGTATTGTAAAACTTGGAAATCAATCATCTTCCCTGATGGGTGAATTATATGTAGATGATTTATTGCATTAAAAATGAACCAGATAGAAAGGGAAAAAAGTAGCCTAAATCCTGCTCCTCAGCTGCAGGGCATCAAAAGCAGCAGTCCCATTTGGCTACAACTTTTAAACCTTTCTTCACTTCCTGGCTAACTGCTCTGGTATGCAAGTTTGCCATGTGCCTCGTCTAGTTTTACAAAGAGTGGTTTTAAGTGCAATCCAATTCACAGTTTCCGCTCTAAAGTAAGACACACTCTCTGAAAACGTACCCTCCTTTAACCAAGACTGACTTCCTGCTCAAAAGGGAAAAGGTGCACTCTGAGACAGCAGTCAACATTATAGTCAAGCCTAACCTGTACAATGTGAGTTTGGATCTACCAGCATCCCTTAATAAATATAGACTCTTGTATTGGTTGTTGGAGGGGCTTTAAGAATTGGTGAATTATGTGAACCTCAGTAAATACAGTAGAATGAATCCAATAAAGGAATTGAGGAAGAAAAGATCATGAGCGCATCAGAGCACCAGTATCTGACGAAAGCTACACCTTTAGAAACACTAGGATAATCCTCTGGGTTTTAATGGTTTTGAAATGCTATGAAAGATTAGGTAAACAGTCCATTTGATTAATGGGAAAAGAAGTCAATTGGCCATGGAGCGTGAAGAAATGCACAATGCTCCTTTCATGTGCTTCTGCTGCTGCGAACTGACACGGTCACAAGAATGTCTTGGCAAAGAAGACATTTTGTACATAGCTCCTCTGCAGAGTGTGCAGTCTCGCACTTTAAAAGACTTGGAAACTTGAGCGACTGTGAGGAAGTATTCCCATGTAGCAGTCTGACAGACAGACACACACACACACACACACACACACACACACACACACTCACACATAGGCTATGGTGATATCCAGGTAGGCTAAGACAGAGTTATTATTTCAGGTTTTATAGCAGTATTTTTATATTGTTTCTAAGCTATTTGTTTTACATCCCCAAAGCTCCGTAATGCACTCGTGATGGAACAAATCTCTGCAGGTATCCCTTCCCATTCCCTTCAAATATCCTCTGTCCAGGTAAAGGTCACCTATTCCAGGTGCTTGCCCTCCACTTGACTCCTTTCCAACAGACTGTGGCTAAAGCAGAATCTGCAGTGACCCATTCTAACGCCGTGTCATCTATGCATGATCAAATACACCCAAAACAGTTTAGGAGAGCCAAGTCAAAAAGATGGTAAGATCAGAGTGGTTTTGAGATGTGTCAGAAGAGAATTGACCCAGACAACTCAGAGAAGTTCATGTGAAGGGTTTTTCCCATCAGTAATGACATGAAAGAAGAATTTCCCTCCAATTCAGTTGATTTGTTTAGTGACAATTCATGACAAAGGTAAATAATTTAAAAAACAGATAATCCAATTTATTTTTGGAACTGTATAGTCAATTTAATCCAATCATAAAAACCCAATTTAAAGTTAGTCACACATGTTCAAGACCTTGTTATTAAATAGAGCAGTCAAGTTCAGTTTATCATTCAAAGTGATAAAAAAAGGTTTCTATCTTCTCTAGCCAAATTCTTAGAGTCACTGACTCACAATAATCACTCCTCCTGAATGAGGATGTTATGTATGACAGTAGACAGTCCTGGAAACCAGGAATTCAACATAAGGTCAAACACAATACCTGGATTCTTTACTTTATTTACAGAGGGTTTATTTAATGCCACCAGACGAATAAATTTGTTTAAAAATGTGATTATTTTATGTAATTATTAATGGTCATTTGCTTCATTTTTTGGTTTGATGTTTAAACCCTGGAGGCTACAGCTTGGTAGTACGTAAAGAGATGCTTTCACTTCATAAAGGCCACTATTAAACACTGTTACGCCTATTTAAGGAAAGATTTGAGTGGACAAGAGGTTAGCTGTTAAACACCGTAAACAAGATAATTAGCTTGGTTTGTTGTGATTCTTGACCTTGGCCTCAAGCACATTCTTCACTGTCACTTTTAGATGCTGCATAAATAAAATGTTTTGACCATCACAACTGATGTATGGTGGTTCACTTTTAGATATTACCAACATATTTGTCATTGATTACAAAAGTTAAAAGCAAGTTTATTTCACCAACAATTATAGAGATATGACTCAACCTGCCCAGAATAGCATAGTCCAGAGTGGCTGCTAATCCTCCATCCGTAGCTCATAGCTAGAGGCAGCGCAAGGCAACATAAGCTCTCCTATCCTCCCTGCTATCACCTGCCTATTTGCTGCCATGCCATCCCTATGGCGCTTTCAGCCACTCTTTCTCCCCTTCCCCTTTCCATCCACTAATCCTCTTTAAGAACATTACCTGCTAATATATCCAGTCAGAAGGTATAAAAGCCTAGCTATCTCTTTACTGCCATCGGCGGTACGCTAAATAGGCCATTAATGGGGGAAGGTAGATGGGGGGATATTGTGGTTTTGACCCCAAATGCTAGTCAGATCTTGGCATAACTAAGTGCCCGTCTGAGGTGTAGCATGTGTTGGAAGACAAGGAACAGAGGGAGAGGACAGGAAGTGTGTTGAGAGAGATAAAGATCAGCTGGCATTTTTTTTAACAATCAGATATTTTGAGTCATTTGTGGATGTCAAAAGTGCATACAATGCAAAACCAAATGAACACTCACATTTAAATATGTTTTTCTTAGTATTCTTGATACCAAGCAACATAGGATAACCTCACACACTGACGCCCCCAGGTGGTGAAATTGAGGAACTGGAATTTGACATTGAATTTAAGAAAGCACTTCACCTATACGTTTTTTTAAAATTCCTTCTTGAATATTTAGATACAGATTTTTTTTTAAAAGGAGGGAATGAGGGGGGGCTAAAAACATGAGGCTTACAACTTCTACTCCAAATAATGGTCTAGTTTGAAAGAACTTCACCAGTAGTTTATATAAGCCGAATCAGCAGAACCCAACGACATCTTAACCCAACAGCATAATTTTTAATGCCACATTAAAATTATATAAATCTGGTCTTATGACTCTGGGAGTTGAAGACCATACAGAACAAACCGTCTGAAAAAATCAGCACAAACCTTGGTTGTTCTTTGCTAACTTGAGCAGGTTAACCCCGCAGGCCGCGCTGACCGAGACAGTGCACTTGTTGACTTGGCCTCGAGGCAAGGCAGCTGTTCATTTCACTGATAATGGAGTGCCACTGACATCACTTTAATGAGACAGCTCTAATGAGTGCTGACAGCTCTGACAGCACGCCGCTGAATCAGTTTAGCTCCTCCAGCTTGAGGAGCCAGAAGCTTTTTTTTAGAGATCAGAGAGCGGCCTCCTGTGGCCATTATAGGGAAAGAGTCCCAAGACTATAGGGGCTTGTCGAAAGAAAGATGCGCGTGTATATCTAATTATATTAAAATACCATATTCTTTTTCCAAAGACACTACACACATAAAGCCATACTTAAAGTGTTTTTTTCCCTCTGTTTGGATGATTGTAGTACACTGCTAACAAAACAAAAGAAAAGAAAAAGACATGCCTACTTAATGTCCATGTACTGTACAGTATGGTTTTGTAATACTTAATTGGGCATTAATTTAGCATTATTTACTGAATCAATGTAGAGGTGATCAGACTGAGGCTCTTCTGAGTCTAATGGAAGCTCAGGTTGCTTTGACAGAAACCTTCAGCTTCTCTGAATGTTGACTGGTGTCTCTCATCTTTCTCTTGACAACATACCATTGATTTCTGGTGAGTTTCAGGTCAGACCAACTTGCTAGCCAGATGAGGACAGTGATACTATTGTCATCAAACCTGGTAATTGTGCATTTTAATGTCAAGTCATGTCAGAAAGTGAAATCATCATCTCTATAAAAATTCCCAGAAGAATGAAAGGAGGAGAAATTTCCTCTTGGAAACTGTGCTAACATTAGACTTTAGACTTTACAAGCAGATTAGGCAGAAGATATATCATAAAATTATATTTCATTTATTTCCATAAAGCAAAAGTAAATAATAATAATAATAATAATAATAATAATAATAATAATAATAATAATAATAATAATAATAATAATAATAATAATAAAGCAAATGCTAATGAGCAAGGGCTGCTACAGTTGTGTTTGGTGGTTCCTGAAGACCTGATTTCAGACCAGGCCTGCAGGCCCACACCTTATGGATTTCCTCCAAACTCTTTGAAATATTTTTGGTTCACAAACCTCTTAAGGCTGCAGGTATCTGTGTTGACTGATCACACTTCTCTCCTAACCTCTGTCCGTTTCTCAAATTACTATAATTAGTCTTGTAAATATGTGAGTACCCAACCTTTTTAGGAGTAACCTTTTGGGCCTTACCCTCTTTGTGGAGTGTGTCAATAACTATCTGCTGCAATGTACAGTTAGCAGTCTTCCTTACAATGGCGGAGGCCACAACATGTTTCTGTGCAAGTGAATTTTGGATTATTTTTTTGATCAATTAAGAAAAAAAAACACCCTTGAAATATCATCCATCTCTTATATGTAACAACTCTACTTAATAACATAATAGTTTCATGTTTCCAGTTGAATGACCAAAATTAATATTTTACATGATCTGATTTAATATGCAAAACTAAAATTGATCAATTATTTTTATTAATACATTTATGTAGAGCTTACTACTAAAGAGAAATATGCAATACTTATGTTCGGAGACATAAAAAAATAGAAAGTTAGTTCATATTGTTTTTTATGTTATGTCAAAATGAGTCCTTCCTTTTATATGGTTTCACATCCACTAGAGGGAGGCACTGCATTGGATGTTGAAAAGCAAAGGGTTTTAGTTCCAGGCTGCACATTAGAGAAGTTGGTAGAGCTGTTGCCTTGCAACAAGAAGGTCCTAGGTTCAATTCCTGGCCCCAGTCTTTCTGCATGGAGTTTGCATGTTCTCCCTGTGCATGTGAGGGTTTTCTCCAGGTACTCTGGCTTCATCCCACAGTAAAAAAATATGACTGTCAGGTTAATTGGTCTCTCCAAATTGAATGTGTGTGTGCCTGGTTGTTTGTCCTGTCTGTCTCTGTGTTGCCCTGTGACAGACTGGCGACCTGTCCAGGGTGACCCCCCCTCTCGCCCGGAAGGTTAGCTGGAGATGGGCACCAGCACCTCCAGACCCCACTAAGGGACAAGGGTGTAAAGAGAATGGATAGATGGGTTTAGTTCCTTGTTTGCTGGAGTTACTGAACTCTTGAGAAATTCCAGTTTTTACAATCATCATTTGACAAAATGAAAAAAAGGAGAGAGCATGCAAACATCTGTTAACTTCTGTCCATGAAAGGATTCCAGGTTGAAAATCAAACCTAGGATCTTCTTGTTGGAAAGTGACTTTCCATCATCGCTCAACCCTGAGACACAACAGCTGCTGTGAAAGGACACCAAATAGTCCTATTCCGCTTATTAAAACTATTTATTAATAAATGTTTTGTCAAAATGAAATGAAATACAAAAAAATACAAAATAAGGATAGTAATCACCCTTTTACCAATAAAGTTTGTTCATTCCATGATGAGTGGATGATGGAAATTGTATCAGCAGTGCTAGATTACCAACTTTAAACTCCTGAAACTCCTGCTCTACTGATCATCTGTCAGAGTTTGTGTGTAAATCGCCTATTTTTTTTTAACTGAGTCGAACATCAAACTCCACAGTGCGTCTACATAGTGAGGTTGTCAAAGTCAAGCAAGAATAACTGACCTACTTCCCTCTACCTTGCTATTTTATCAATTAACACTTTTTTCCCCGACATTGTATTAAGTTGTAATGTTGGCCGTCAGGTGTTCACTACTGTCACCACATGCTTATTTGGAAGGGGAAATGCTGTAACGTAAATAATTTAATGCAATCTTGTGAGTTTTTTAACTCACATTCTAAAGTGACTCTAACCACAGTGTTTTTCTTAGAAATGAACAAGAATGCATATAAATAAAGTTGAGTGTGCCTTATTTATTGGATTGAATCTATTATTTAAATTTTGGAGCTTTGATACAAATCCAAGAGGACTGTTGTATTTAGGTGGTACGTTAGGTGCTGTAATTTCCTCTTTGTTTTAAGGAGGTAATGTAATGCATTTTAAACAGGACATGCAAAGCCATAAACAAGCAAGAATGCCCATTTGGACCTGAAACCAGATGGCATCATCTAAATAAACCAATTTTTTTGATTCACTCTTACAAAGTCTGAAATGATGAACGAATGTTCTGAAGAGCCTCACAAACTGATAAATATGCTGCTTTATCAGGATGACATGTGGGATTTATGGGATGTCTATTCACACCACAACAAACACAGCTGGAAGAATCGTATTGAAGTTCAACATATGAAGTCCAAGCTTCCACAGGTCAATGCTAGACAAGAAATTTCCCTAAAGTAGTTGAACATTTTGAGATTTGAGTCTGTCACAAAGTGACAAACAGAATAAATTAAGCATTCACAGTTTCTGCTTCAAGTACGTAACCTTTTGTGGATTTTGTGTTTATAATGAAAACCATTGCCCTGAGAACCCAGATTGCAAAACATACTTGCATGTTTGTGAGTGATCTCTTGCTCCCTCTGAATCACCCAATTATATTTTAATGTATGACTCACAGCATAAACACGCCATACGACTCTTTCCACAGAGGTAAAAGTTGCCCATGCACAAGCAAACAAAGAATAAAAGGAATAGACAGTTTCTGAACTTGGGCAAGATGCAGTTTGGGATGCAGTCAAGCATATTTTTTTGTTGTTGTGCCTTTAGGACCAGACAGCCAATGCTAAGTCTGTTCTTTGTATGGAGTTATATTTGCACATTCTCATACATAAATGAATTTTATATCTTACGTCACTTATGTCAAATGCATTATCTTGCTTGTTTCTTTAAAAAAAAGAAGACTTTTTATCCCAATCAAAATGTTTAATTTCCAGAAGAAATTATAGTAAAAAAATTCCATATACATCCACAACCACATAATGAACTCACGACGCTAAGGGTGTAAAAGTCATTATATCTAACATCATGATCAGGATACATATTCACACCCTAATTTAAAATAATAATAACAATAGGAGACATCTTGGTTAACAAGCAAATAATTGGGAACACCGATTCACTTACTTCATGTAAAAATGCTCCAAAAATGAAATGTCGAGTGAAAGCAAGACGTTTACCTCACTGTGCGTTTGAAAATGTATTCAGCATATAACAGGTGTACTCTGAGACTTTGAGGGAACTGTTTGTGCAGCCTTGTGTAGCTGAAGCCCCTCACCTCATTAACTCACAGTCTGTAAGCAAATGAAGCTGAACTTTATCCTGGTCGGGGAAGCACAGCGGAGAATTAATTCTGCGTTAAAGAAAGTAGAATGTAGGTTCACCTTCTGTTCCTTTGCTAAGTAGAAAGGGCAGAAGTGAGAAATTTCCCTCTGTGGAATTAATTAAAAATCCTCCGAGCCCCTTACAAGCCCCGTCACAGGCAATTTATCATTCCTTGTTAGTAATGGGATGTAAGACAGATGCGCGTGTGAGAGCCGCTCTAACAAATAGAACAGTTTCTCCAATCATGTAGTGAGACATTGGCACAAATTTATTTCAATTAAGTGCTATACATCACATCAGGACTTTTAATTTTCCCCATGAAAACTGAAGTTAAATGAGTTTTTTGCAAATGAGTCATTTTAACTTCCGTCCTTGCTTCGAAAGTCCCTGTGAATTTGTTAATTAAAACTTTCAAAGGACTCCATATTGAACTCACTTTATTGAAGTTCAGTTCTAACATATTTAACCAATAAGCTTCAGATGTGACACAGGCATTGCTCACATGATAATAAAACAACAGAAAAGCAGTGGTGACAAAAAATCTTGGCGCAGCTGATGTGCTGCTAGATTTCCATTTCTAGCCAAGCATAAGGATTTAAACGACCAGTAGGAAAATGACTACAATTCCACAATAACAAGACATAGTTAATGCAGAAAAATAACATGAAGGGTTAAATTAGAACATTCTTCTTCAAAAGATATTGAATTAAATTTTAATTTACTGTCACCGAATCAGACTCAAAACTGTGAAAAATTGCCATGGCCAGTATGCTGCACAGTAGCTTCATTCTACTAAGGCATAAATAAATGACAGCATCTCTTACAACCGAAGTGACTGGCTGAAATAATTCACCCTCAAATCAAATACTCTGATCACTCTTTGACAGTCATTCAGACTGAAAGATAAATATTCATATCAAGTTTCTTTACGTCAGTCAGAAAATAAAACAAGTCCTCTCTAAAAAAAAGCACTGATACATGCATTTTGCTCCTGAGGTAATAAAAACACTCGACTCACTCCGTTGACAATATCCCTCTGAAGTATTACAGACAACATGTTCTATTGAATGCCAGAGAGTGTGGAACTGCTGAACTGTGGATTAATACTGTGTTGTGTGTGTGCAGTCTAGCTGAACTGGTTCCTTTCCAAATGTCACTCAGGACTGCAAACCTCACTGCTGAGTCTTTGTTCTTCCATCCTACCAACACCTGAACAAACACCTACAATCTCAAGGTGTCTATCTAAGAAGGACACAGAAGCATAGTCTATATTTGTGGATTCAGCCAGTAAGATTTTTTTTTCTGTTTTCTTTGTACAAGCATCCAGACAGGAACAGAAATATAACCTGACAGCAGACGCTTACCTAAAAAAAACACACAAAAAAACTACTAAAATCATGACCAGTAATATAGGAAATAGCAATAATATTCACACCGTAGTGGCTTCACAGAACCACTGGGACGGGGATTCATCTTTTTCTCAAGCAAATATTGAATTTCTTATATCTACTAACATGCTTCACGTCATCATCTAAACCATCCCTTGATGGTGCTGCTGAAAGATCTGGAGTTGTCTGCAGCCTCAAAGATTCTCTTCCTACCCTCACCAACATACCTGAAGAAAACATAAAATCCCACAGGATTATACTGTTCAAGTATGTTCTGATCTTCCTGTGCATGTTTATTACTTCCACTGTGGCTTGTGACAAACTAAAAACGCAACTTTTTATGTCAATCTTTCAACAATTGTTTTATTTGGACCACTCATCTATAAAGACCATATTTATGGAGAGCACAACAAATAGACAAGTGAGCGTTGGGTGTAATTCAGATATGCAGAATACAAGGGGAGAAACACATAAACACCTCACTCTTCATTTAAAAAAAAATGCATCCCTTTTCTTTAACTTTACAACTGTGCTACTTTGTGTTGGCCTATCAGAGAAAAACTCCTTGAAGTTTGTAACTCTAACATGTATAATGTGGAAAAGGTTTGATATGCAAACTTCTACGAGTGAGAAATTTAACTGTAACAGCTGTTCATAAATCACTTCACTGGCTTCCAGTTTGTAAATAGAAAGATTTTAGTGGTCTGTAAGACAAATGTTATTGGGCTTAAATAGATCAGTAGTCAGAAAAGACTTTCCTGGGAACTTGAAGTCACAACAGACAATGTTACTAGCTCCCTGAAAATTAGAAATGTGAAAAAATAAAATAAAATAATAAAGCTACAGAAGGCAGAAAAAACATTTTTTTTAAAAGACCCATTGTCTAGTCTGATTAGATTTCCTTTTTTGGTAAACTGTAAAAGTTATGGACAAGATGAGCAAAATTCTAGATGAAAATATTTTAAAGTTTTGTTGTTGGTGGTCTCTCAGAACTTTTTTCATTCCTGAAGGGGGAGCATAAAAATAATTGTGATGTGAAAAATTAAAATGTAAGTATTTCTGACTTAGAAACAATATATATTATTACAGGTAAGAAAGAAACCCTGATTGAAAATCCTATTTTTCCAGTTAAGCATAAAGATAACTGTATCACTTTTTCAGTTTTTGCTTTCCTGTTTTAACTTGGGGAATGCATATGTCTTTTTCCTCTAATGTGATGCATCATGTGCTTTAATGAAATATCCCATAGTGTTGTACTGTGCTGTTTTTTTAAATAAACCAGTGTGACGCTAATGAGTTGATTTCACTCAGTCTAATTTGTCAAACATTTAATTCTCGAAAACTTCCCCTGCGTAAGCAGCAAAGCTAAGCAAAGTTCAACGTGACGCGCATGACCTCACCCTAATCGGCAGTGACGTCACCGTGCGTCGTATTTCTATTGTTACTCCACGAAAGCTTTGTTTGAGCAGGGGTGCACCAGCAGTTTGGAAAACCTCCTCCAGGGAAAATAGTGGGAAATAGTCTAAAAAGCTCAAGACAGAATTCCGTTGCGCTCTTTTTTTAAGTTTGCCTCTCATTATGCGCAATTGCGCAGCAAGACAGACATGAAATGTGATTCCAGCAGCGTGATGCTCTGGGTTGAAACTACCGCAGCGCGTCAAGGAGAAAGCCCTTCAGTTCTGACCCCGTTCATGGGAAATGCGCATCCGGATTCTCTCACATGACCAGATCGAGCAACTGGTCAGATAGTTAACGGGGCCGGAAAGACAGAGCGATTCGCTGGAGACATTTATATCTTGGAGACGGTAAGCATGACCGGGGACTCCTGGCCGTCGTGACTTGGTCGGCAGTTTGCGTGAAGATTGCGGATGCGCTCTTTTCCAAGCGTGGATACTCAGGCGGAGGCACCATGGACGCGGCGGACGTAGTTGCTTCTCTGCTGATTTTGGGGATCATCGTCGTGTCGCTGCTCTCCAACGTCGTAGTGCTGATCTGCTTCCTGTACAACCCGGAGATCCGCAAGCAGGTGCCCGCTCTCTTCATCCTCAACTTGTCGCTCTGCAACCTGTTGCAGAGCGTGTCCAACATGCCTCTAACTTTGGTCGGCCTCGTCACTTCGGGGCACCCGGGAGGCAGCGGCTTCTGCCAGATCGTGGCTTTCCTCGACACGTTCCTCACCACGAACTCGATGCTCAGCATGGCAGCGCTCAGCATCGATAGGTGGGTGGCGGTGGTGTTCCCGCTGAGCTACCACTCGCGCATACGCCACCGGGATGCGGTGCTGGCGCTGGCGTACACCTGGATACACTCGATGTGCTTCTCCGCGGTGGCCACCTGCCGCTCCTGGCTCGGGTACAACCACCTTTACGCGTCCTGCACCCTCTGCGGCGTCCGGGCGAAGGCGGCTGGGAAACAGTACATTGTTTTCACCGTGGCTTTGCATTGTCTCACGTTCCTCCTCACGCTCATCGTGATGTGCGTAACCTATCTGAAAGTGCTGAAAGTCGCAAGGTCGCACTGCAAGCGCATCGACGTGATCACGATGCAGACGTTGGTGCTGCTGGTGGATATTCACCCCAGGTAGACATGTCTGTCTGTCTGTCTGTCTGTCTGTCTGTCTGTCTGTCTGTCTGTCTGTCTGTCTGTCATTTCTTGTTCTGTGTGACAGCCACATGTAGATCATTAAGTCTCAACCTGTGTGAGTCTAACAACCAAACACAAGTCCTCTCCCCAGAGAAGCTCATTCTGCAAAAAAAGAAAGGAAAAAAAGAGAAAAGAATACAAAGGCAACCCTTATATTAACTGATTTGAATAGAAGTATTAATTCATGTCCAGTTTTAAGAATGTTTTAGCCTGAATTGTTTTCATGGTGTTTCCAAATTATCTGTGATCTTCCTGCAATAATCCATTCAGTCACTCTAAAGTTGTTCTAATACGATGAAAGCATTGAAAATCCTCTGACTTGTACAGAGCTGCAGTCTAAGTAATATGCTGAATTAAACTTCTTTGGCTAACTTTAACAGTGATTCCCAGTTAAATCATAAAATAATATGTAATGTTTTTTTAAACACCACAGGTTGCCACCCTGAACAGAGGGACAAATTACCTGCATCAAAGCCAGTCAGTCATTACAGCCTGGCATTAATCTGTTTTATCTAAGCCTTTAGCATCAGAGTCAATGTTTCGGGTTAAAATGCTATAAAGAAGGTGATTGGTCTTGGGTGAAGTTGCTGTGCAGGTTAACCAATCAGGTGCTTGAATCCATCTGTCTCATTTTAAATAACTTCATCATAAAATGTAGCTGGTGATATATGAAATAAATAAATAAATAATGATAACATCTTAATTTATATAACCTTAACATACAGTTTATTCAAATCTTAGATCAATCGATTTTGACTTCAAATGTGTATTTTAAAAAACTATTGACAAATTATTAGAATTCCAGAAAAATGTTAGTGTGTGACTCATTACTGTATGGATTCCTGGAGAAAATATATATTTAAGCTAAGCTCAAGTCTTTGTTTTTTTCAGTTCACCAAAAGGATGAAACGAGTAGGAACATTTTTATCAGAAAATGCATCTACCGTGTTCATGTCAGTTCCAAGTATTTTCTTTTTCTGTTTAAACTTCCTCCATCATGTCTGCATGTCTCTTGTCATTGCTCTTGAAGTGGTGACGGTACCTGTGTTGCCTTGGCAGTGTTCGCCAGAAATGCCTGGAGGAGCAGAAGCGCAGGAGGCAGAGGGCCACCAAGAAGATCAGCACATTTATCGGCACATTTGTGGTCTGTTTCACACCTTACGTCATTACAAGGTGAGCTGAAATCTCTGCTGCTTTACAGGGAGGATTTTGAGTCGGTGACTGTGTGGGTTTTTTTTTTTTTGCATGTCCGGATTGAACGCCTGAGCCTCTGTCCGAGGCACAGAGGTTAAAGTACATTTCATGACATCAGCAGGGATGTTAAAGAGTTCATATCCAGAGACAACAAAATGAAATAAAGGAGACTTCCTGGCTGAGTTACAGTCGGTAGAATTATCACTTTCAGACTTTCTAGGGACATTTAAAACATTTAGGCTGTCACAACTTCATTATGTTCCACTTTACAATAGATGAGAAACATAATCCTTGTCAAGAAACATAATCCTTGTCATTATGTTTCTCCTCCAGAAAAGATGAGAAACATAATGATGTTTGACCACCACAGTCAGTGTTTTGCACTCCTGTCAAAACCGCCAGAGTTCAGTGGTTTGACAGGCTTAAATTGATTTAAAACAACAGCGAATTTTAATTATCGGTGACTCCAGGAAAAAACAATTTTAACTTCTGAAGCGAAGCAATGACACAATATTTCTTATATATTTCTACCTGTGAATTTCTTCTTCTTTCTGCATTTTGCCTTTCGGACTCTACATTGAGTTGTAAAAGTATGTATAACTCCTGGACTTTTACACATGCTGTCGTGTTACAGCCACAAACTTTAATGTATTTCAAAAAGATTTTGCACACATTTTTTATTATATTTAGGTCTAAGCTTGAACTAAACTCTAGCAAATGTACATAAAGTAATTTTATTGTTGCAGTAGCTGTATGTTAAGGGATGAGTTTTACATGTTAACATTTCATTTTGGTCTCTGACCTGAGTCCTTTCCTTCCCTGTGTTTGCTGTGTCCCCCAAATGACTGTAAAAAGCTGCAGTGGGGATTTATCATGACTTTCTCTCAACAATGGCATCTATCTTGTAACTCTGCCACAGAGACCAGATTTGCCAGATTCCTTGGTCATGTTTGGTAGGTTTGGTGTTGTGCCATTGGTGATGACCTGTACAAAGCTCAGTCCAAAGATTAAAACAGACCTAAGCCTGTTTTAAACTTCTGCACAAATGCATTCCTAACATGTCTGCTGTGTTCCCAGGTCTTCATGAAGTTACTCGGTTTTTAGTGCTCCTTATCAAATTACTGAGGACTTCACACAGCAGCTTTATTTATGGTGATGAGACCTAAACTTAAAATAAGATTGAACTGCACATGTTTGCTTTGCTTCGCTTAGTAATTAGTAAAGACTTAATTTTGTTTAGGGGTTTCAGAGCATAGGTGGTTAAATACAAACACGTAACAACTACAAAATTTTATCACACATTTGAAAACCTTGTATTATTTTTACCTACACGTCACAATTTGCTCTTTGACCTAAAATTACAATCTATACATTATAATTTGTGTGTGTAACATGACAAAATGCAAAAAAGTTCAAAGGGCACGAGTACTTACACAAGAATTTTGTGACTTTTCTATCCTTTTTTTCTTTTTTTTACTGTTTTTGTTGTAGAATTGTAGAGCTCTTCTCCCCAGGGCCCATCAACCCTCACTGGGGGGTCTTCTCCAAATGCCTGGCCTACAGCAAGGCAGCCAGCGACCCGTTTGTCTACTCACTGCTGCGCTACCAGTACAGGAAGACCTGCAGCCTGCTGGCCAATAAAGCTCTCAAGAGGAGCTCCCTGAACTCCTCCTCCTTCAGGGTAGAAAGTAAAGCTAGGACTACTGCAACCAATTCCAACGCAACGGTCAGTATCCAACCACCAACTAACAAACCACTCTGCCAATGAAGGAGGTCATATGTAGAGATGTATATCAAACTCAAGACGGCCGATTGACCTCTTTGTAGCATCGGAGCTCAAAATGTGTGCCTCTCAGTTGTTCGTCGGGGATCAAGGCTGGTAATAGTCTATATCTATTTTTATAGACAAAATAGGTTCATGAAAACATCTGAGGCAAACATGTGTCTCTTTATAATGCCTGACTCACTTAGCTGCACATTTGTTCCTGCACAGGGCATCATTTTTTTCGAAAATAGGTCACAAAAATAAAACAACCTTTTGTTTATTATAAAGCTCTGAAAACAAGTGTAGCTCTTTAACTTATGCATAGATTATCATGGCATTACTTTCCCAATAGCTTTGTAGCCCTCATGTTAAATTTGTTCCAAGTGAAAATAGCATAAAGAAAGCAACACTTTCACTAACGGACAGGGTGCCTTTTATGGTAACTACAGGGTATACGTCCCCCATTGCTCTAATATTAGAGACATGAACTTTGCAGGAGTATTTTCTTGTACCATAGTGGCTCTTATGTACTTATGCAGTCTGAAAATACACTGATTAGTCCAGTACTTGTATAACTCTGTCAAATTCATTTTTTTTTACCTCAGTAATGATTTATTATTATTATTATTATTATTATTATTATTATTATTATTATTATTATTATTATTATTATTATTATTATTATTATTATGTTGGAGAATTTGCTGTCCATAGAAAGTACAGCAGTGGTATTGTGCACTAAATTGAGGGTTTTTATTGAAACCCCTACATATTGTGACTGTAAGGTGTAACTTATGAAGTGCCTTTTAGATGATGAATTCTAGTTTAATCAAAACACAACAGATCGGACCTTATAAATACTTTCTCAGTATTTTGTTGTTTGGTTGAATACTGTATTTTGTGATGCAGCCTCGTTGTTGAAATCAGAGCTCCTTCTACACCTGATGATTCTCCTGTTTAATTCTTGTGAAAAGCCTTTAACGTAATCTTTTGATAATTTATCTTTAGTGTAGTTAAAACTTCTCATATAAATTTTTTTGGAACAAAAACACTGGTGTTACACTTATTAAGGTCTTTTGCCAGCGGAAAAGCGCTTAGTCTTCTATTTTCAACTGTATTCATGCCTGGGGGTTGAAGTTGCCATAAAATTCAAAGTCAGAACTACTTTATTAATCCCAAAGGCAATTAAAATAAGACTAATTTTGTCTGTTAAGCAATTTTTGTTTGGATTTGGTCACAAATTTTGGATAATCCTCATGCTGAAAGATTTTAGCATAATAATTTTTAGTTTTTCTTAGCACAGACAAATAGATTTTGTAGAAAATATCCTTATTTTTTTCCGAAGAGATTTAGAATAAATATACTTTAACAAGGTTACAGCCTATGGAAGAGAAACAGAACTACAGCATGACGGGTCCTTTGCCATGCTTCACATTAAGTATGACATGCTTTCCCACACTCTACTGCAATAATTCTAACAGTGAGCTTTTTTTCTCTCTTAACATCCCTCTTCAATGCGTGGAAAGAAATATTTTCTTTTCCCCCTTTTTAGGAGTATCTCAGATAAATAGGTCTCAGTGTCATGTCATATGTAAACAATAAGCTATTTTCAGTTTTCTGGCAAAAGTCATCCAATTTTTATCTAAAATGTCCTGGTACTTTAAGCAGTTTGCAATTCCTCGCAGTTTGTTAAGTTTTTCTCGCCTGCAAGAAGAGAAACCAGGCCTTAAAGAGTCTCAGTAGGGTGCTTTTCCACACTTTGCTGCAATTAACTTTTTCACCTGGCTTACTATTCTTCCCCCTGTGGAATGTTCTCTTGTTCTCCCATTTTTAAGGAAACGCAAAGAGAAACAAGGTTCCGCGTCACCTCATACTCTTCAAAAACAGAATGCAATGATGAATAAATAAACTCTGAGCAACATAAATAAAAAAATTTTTGAATTGCAAAAAAATAATTTTGGGGGGATTCCAATAAGTGTGACACTGGTGTGTTTGTTAAAAACCAAACAAAAAAAAAAAAAATAGCATTTTTAAGAAAGTGAAAAAAATGGTACTTGAGTTGACAGCAGTTTTTTTCAGTGTAATTGTACACTGCTGCAATACAAGATGAATATATCTGAAGCCTTCTTACAAGTCTTTAACAGGGGTGTCAATAAGTGTGCAGGTTCTGTACGATGAAATGTTATTTGAATGTGGTAGCAACTAGAGTTAATTGACATTCCAGCTCAAGCATCTCAAGAGGGGCTGAGTTATATCTATAATGTAAAACGTTAGTTATTTTTGGCAACACTGGGAAAACAGCATGTTGTTACTGTGACAGTATGGAGCCTTTAAAAAGGCTTAAAAGCTATTTATTTTTGTCTAACTGTGTCTGATTTTTTGCTAAATGCATTGGTGATAATAATGCAATAAATGCTGTGCATTTTGACATTTTAAAAGCTCAGTGGTTTTCCTTTGCGAGTTAACGTGTTTTTATTGTGATTTTAATGATGGACAAGAGAAAGAGATAGCTTTAATGAATTTGAGCAAATCCATTACTTTACACATAAGTGTGCTGAGGTCTCTTCTCTCCCACGCTGATTAAGTTTAAGAGAACAAAATAATTTAATAATTGCCGCTATTAACTTGGCAGCAGAACAAAGCCTCTTCACAGAACCATTATGATTCAAAGCTAAACGCTTTTTAATTACAGAACAGCGAGCTAAAAATAAACACAGCTAAGAAAGCCAGGCAGAGGTAAGCATGGGGCTATTTTATTTTATTTTATTTTTTGGTTATGAATATAACGTCATATTCACGTAGTCGTACTTAGCATAAATAAAATGCAATTACATTAAAACATAAAGTGATACTTGTCAGAAGTCACACCTGCCTCCAGTAATTCTCATTACTGGGTAAAAAGCTCAGCTGTTCCACAGCAGAGCACACCAACCGAGAGCAATTAGCAGAAAGTATTCAGAAAGTTTGAAAGGATCCCCTGCCTGGAGGTGTGCGCAGATGACATTTCCCTCAGAGACTCAGCGTGTGGGTGAGAAGCAGACTGAAATCTGTCATACATAAAACGTTGCGCCCTTATCATTAAGGCACGGAGTGTGGGAAGCACAAGAAACCGAAGGAGTAAGAAAGCTAAGATGAGAGCGGAGGTTTACTTCATGCCACCTGAACAGCGTGCATAAAGTGCATGAAAAGGTCTCCAAGGATCAATGTCATCTTTAAGCAGAAATCAATGGGCGCTTTACACTTCAGTATACAAAACGGCTACTATTAGACTTTATTAGAGATTAGTGCGGTCTCTACAATCTTGCGCATTTAGGTTAACATGTTAAAAATAAAAAGAGAAGTGTCAGAGTGGAGCTTCAGATGGCTTTTTTCCCCCCTACAAATCAAAACACTCTTACTTTAAATATGTAAAGTGACTGATTTGTTATGCAGTTAAAAAATTTCAGTCTGAACAACATGAGCAGCCACGACTTGCTTTCACAGCCATTTGATATTTGTGCTTTCAAATTAGCTCAGTGAAAAATAAATTGGCAGTCAGACCTCCAGAGTAATTGGAGTCAGTCATGTGCAGCATCTTCCTTTAATCAGCGGCAGCAACACTGAACTCAATGTGTTACAAATCCTCCTCCACACAGACAACGCCGAGCGGTGTGATCTCCTTAACGTCTCTCTCCCGTCTGAAAGTCCAGCATAGCACTTCTGCAGGTTTTGCTCATTAAACAGGAATAAGTTTCATACTACACGAGATAAAGCATCACAGATAGCTTGGCATCATTGTGAATACACCACACTGCAAGGCTCCACTCTGGCCTGTCTTGTTTTTCGTTCACGTGATCCTTTAACGTCCAGGATGTCTCCCAGTAAACATAATGGATCAAGTGCTCTCAAATAATCTGAGTCATGGGAATGTTAAACTCAAATGTCATAGCTCCCCCGTGCCCTCGAGCAAGCAGGCTGAGACTGCGTACGGATTGCCCAAATAAAGACCATCTATTTTCGTTCAGGAATGCTGCATCTTAGATTGTTTTTCTTGCCTTACTCCCTTGCTGCAGTGATTTAGGGGTAGCACTTGCCTGCACAAACAAAAACTGATGGATCATTTCTTTAATCAGAATGCTGAGTTCTCACTGTTGGGACAAAGGCTGGATAGTTTTAAGAAATTGCTGTTTCAAAACTTGTGACCCCATTTTGGTGGGTTACAGAAGAGACTCAGACTGCCAATTTGAATAGCAGAATAACCTGATTAAACTTCACTAAACTTCCTCTGCATGCTGAATTAATAAGGATAAGATGGCGTGAGGATCCTGTACAATAGTGTTAACATCAAAGAGTTGTGTGTGTGCGTGTGTGTATGTGTGTGTAACAACTTTAGTTGACAGTAAAAATCTTTTATATTCGGCCAGACGAGGCCACTTCAGGGAATCTTTGTTGTCTACATACTTCTGTGAGTCTTTGTTGCCGATGACCCTGTGACCCTTCCTTCCTTGGACCGTATAGATACTGACCACATCGCATCACAAGAGCTGCAGTTTTACACTTGTGGAGTCGCCACAACGTGGCTTTCAGAACAAAATGTCCTCTTCCTTCCTAATATGCACTGGTCTAACCGGTGCCAAAATGAGAAGCAATCAATGTTTTTCATCACACCTGTTCGTGGTCATAGTGTCATTTGATCTGTAATTTTGCTATCCACATTAGATTATGTAAAAATGCATGTTTTAACACAGAATTAACCAAAAATTAAATACAATTCACAGGTTCACCATGAGACATGTTTTGAAAATTACCCTGTTCATCACAGGGAGGAATCACTAAATAAACCAAATCAGAATATATCACTGACTAATTAATATATATATATTTTTTTATTGTTAATATTCTGCAAGTGTAAACAATGAAGGAGAAGTGATTCAGTTCTGATGTCATGTGTAGTCAGCCATAAGGAGAAAGCCTGCACCACATGTCTACGTCCTCACTAGAAATGTCCGACAAATATTACACTGATTGCATGGCAGGTGTGTTACACTCCAGCCATCTGTCTGGGAAGTGTGTCAAGGTAAGCTTTGTTACAGGAGCTTGCTCATCTGCATCAGTGATGAAGGGGTTTGAAGCATCTGGGCACTGGACAGCTTATCATTCCTCTGATCACTGTCTTTGTGCTGCTGGTGCAGCCGTGGGGCACCGGTGCTGCGTGTTTTCAACCGGAATGCCGTTGCTTTGTCAGGTAGGCACCTGTTTGGCTACTGAGAATTTGCCTTGACAGTAGTTGACATGGATTTTGTTTTGTAGATGTTTGTTTTTCTGACTCAAAAGCTGAGTTGTGTACTAGTGGGCGTTGCTTGTAGTCCAGAAGGTGTTGTCTAACCCCAGATCTCCCTTGATGGAGGGCCTATGCCTTCCTCTGAGGATGAATGTGATATATGGCCTCATGCTGTATTGACTCATAGTTAATCACCGTTTGACTGACCGGCGCAGCATTGGCTGTGTTACTCACTTGTTTGCTCTGCGCTACCCCCTGAGGGACTGTGGGCGAGGGGTTAGTCTGAGCAGACGTCTCCACAAAACTGCAACTGTTTTATGGATGTGTGTGAGAGAGTGAAAATGATCTTAATACTTGGTTGATCTAGCTATTTTCATTTGCAAAACTTGATGGGTTATAGATTAACACTTTATTTTTGTGAGCAGGTGCAAATCTCAGCAGTACTTGGTGGTGGATTTCTTTCAACCAGTTTGTAGCGGTAAGCACACTAGATGACTTTTGTAATGTTTGGATATTTTGCTTGGCTTGCTATATCAGGACTGGTCACAGAAGTAGCTACTTTGTTTCTGTGTGAATCTTTGCTTATGTGAAAATCTCGGCCACCGTAGAAAATGCCTCAATTAACAAAAATATTCTTGATCTCTAAAATTAATCAAAACCGAATAAATCAAAGATATCCACAAAGAAAAACACCTGTATCCAGCTGCACACAGACACAAGCATCTACTGATGCTTATTATGATTATTATTATCATTATTTACTCTTTACTAACTATTTTTATGATGAATAATTTCAGTAAGTACATTTTTTAGTCACTTGTTAAGTTGTTAAGTTTAATCTATTCATTTTTTAAATTTATTAAAAACTACATGAACTCATTATTGTTTAAATCAACAAGTTCACTTACAAATTTGAGCCAAATTCACTTTTTTTTCTTTTTTTTTCAAAGAGAAAACCAATTCATGTCAGAAAACCTGAGGACTATATTCGTCAGATGAAGACCTTTGTTTTTGGAGTGCTTTAAATCTAAGTTCCCTGATTTCTAAATGCAGTTCAAGTCAACTGTTGAATATTGGGATAATCAAAGCCCACTCTGCTATATCACTTTGTGGCAGCAGCAGAGTAAACGTTGCACTGAATCACAGAGAAAATATTTGTGCAAGACTATTTCAGAAATGTGAGTAAATGAAATTCTGATACTGTGAAAGCCATGATAAAGAATTAATTTCTAAAAAAAAAATGACACATTTTAGAAATATTCAAGTCTATTATTTTGGTACAATTGCTGCTGATTTGCTCTATTAGAAGGTGTTATGCAAACTTCAGTTTACCAAGACTAATGAAAGTCAGGATAACTGATTCGTCATTTGAAGAACTTGTTGCTAACAATAAAATACCTTTTTATGGCAAATGCAGCTCCATGTTGAGAGAATTTTGTCAGATGGTGTGTAATAATAATAGATTGGTGGTCCTGCCAGCTGTTTGGAGAGCTCTTCTTCCGCTGCGTAATGAGAGCAGGATGTTTGTGGCTTCAGTCTTCAGGATGAGTCATCTGAAACCACCTGCTTAATGACCAGGAAATACAGCAGTGGGGAAAATCGTGGCAAGTGTGTTACCTAGAAGAAAAACAGGAAACGCTTTATCAAAAGTGACCACAGCCAACATTGTGTCTGAACCACCACATTCTTTAATGGTAAGGTAGTTCCTGTGGTTAATCTTTCAGATAATTTCAGTAAAAAATAAGTAAGTCAAAACTGTTTTATATGTTTTTTCATAAATGTGAAAGAGTAGGCACTGTGTAGAAACATGCTTCTAAGGTTTCCCCTGGCTTTCATATCCAGTGTTTCATTGGCTGCTTTGAAAAGTTTAATATCAGCAACTTATCCTGTTTTCTGTAAATAAGTGCAGCTTTACAACTCAAGGATGTCCTAATCCAATCCCAGGTTAAAATCCAGCACCTGCATCCATTCGTTCTGCTTCTACAAGCATTTTGGACTGATTGAGTTCATTGGATTCCACGATGTGACAACGTGACACCTGTACAATAAGTCCAGTTTATCCAGATGGCTTGAATATGTTTTCCACTTATCAGGAAGTGAGAAGAGGGATCCTGATCTCTGACCTCAAAGATGATGAACTGCTGCTTGAGTCCATCAGGAAGATTTGCTGCTTAAAAAGGCCACCCAAATTTGTCTTTTCATTTTCAACTGTTTCATAAGAGACTTACAAAACTTCAAAATCTGACCTAAAAACCCTATTAGCTTCATTTTTGGTGTTCAAAGTCTTGAACGTATCTGAATCTTGTGATGCCCAGCACAACAAATTCTGTCTTGGAGGTTTGCGTCTTTACTGACCTTCATGTCTCCAGTTTGCATGCTGCCCATGTTTTCCCATCCTGCCAAGTATACAAAGCACATATTCAGACTTGTGCCTCCCTCTGCGCCCATGCGGCTCTGCATACAAACTCCCAGCACGCTCCAAAGTGAGTCGGTTCATGCTGAAATCATTAATTTGTTGGGGGCATTTATGAGATAATTGTCATATTGATTTTGAACTGGAGCAATCAGTTCAAAATCCACTTAAATTCTGCTTTTTATTTCTGGACCACTGATGTTTTCAGTCACAGGGTCTTCTCTGGAAATATATCTCTATCAAATCAAAACAACATGGTGTTTTTGGTGATTTGCCCTAAAACATCCAATGAACCCCAAGCTGTAAAGTGATCCTGTAAAATAAATCTGTCAGATATTTCTGTCTCTTTCATTATCTTTGTGAGCTGCACTGAAGAATGTGTGTGATAGGCATCCTGTCAAAGACACCCAATCTGTCTTTGGGCACCATTTAAAATCTTAGCAAGCAATAATTCAAACCAAAGACAGGCTCTTTCAAACTGACACAGAAAAGGCGTCTCATATTTAAAGCTATTTATGCTCACAAGAGGTTAAGGCAGAAGATAAGACACCACTGAGTTCCAATATATTTTCACAGACAACATTTCACACCCTGAGAGAAAAGATTCAATACTGGAGAGACTGGCATTCATAAGTAATAGGATGTGACCGTCCTTCACTGACCACATATGTCTACTTCCTGTCTTCCATCTTGTCATGTCAACCAGGGAGGAAAACCAGAAGAGGAATTTAAGGAAACCGTCTATAAAGGAGAGAGAGAGAAAGAAAAAAAAAGTCAAACTGATGGGGTTGGGGAATCTATGCAGAGAGAAGGAGATAAATCTATGCAATTATCGTTTTAGCCGTCTGAGAGCCCTCGGCTTAGGGAAAATCCATCGAGTCATTTCATTAGTAAAACCTCAGCAGTGAAAAGATGCAAACACAATGGGACCACTTTCTGGAGAATTGTGGTTTACACATGAATAAGCCTCTCTCACAGAGGTCAAATGAACATGCCTGCAGAAAAAGACAGGAGATTTTATGTCACGTGGGAACACAAGACAAGAATGACTAAGAAAAATCTAAAAGTGCTTTGGGTATTTGTCGGATTCAAAGTTTACTGTGCAAATACAAAACAAAGTAGTATAGATGATGCTATAAAAACCATGACTGCTTCATTTGCTCCTCTGCAAGGATGTGCAGAACTGAGTTATTTCTGCAGCTACACTTCAGAGCAGATGCTAATCATTTTACCCTGATAAATAAGTTGCAATCCAATCCATTAAGCAGTCAATTCAAGTCAGTCTGAGAAGTATCAGAGTCTTGGGGAAAAAAAAATCTTTAGCAACTTATATGATTTCACCTGATAGAAAAAAAAATTGTCCATTATTGTGAAATTTTGTAATTTAACACCTGAATATGCTTTTATCTAAATCATTCTATTGTTGATTTGCCTGTATAGAGTTGATGACTTGACAGCAGCAATACAGAACTACTGGGGATGGGCTGGTTTAGTCCACAGAGAAGCTTCTGCACTTGCCCAGTAGTCATGCAGCACTTCTTTGCCTCAAAGTAATGCCATCTCTACCTCTCTTCCTCTCTAGAGTCAGACAGATCTCAGTGCGAGTGAACCTGTAAACATGAATAAGTGCTGCAGGCTCAGCTGACAATGAAGAGACAAAAAAAATCTCTTCCTATGAAGTCCAGTCTACCACAACAAATATCCTCTGAAGCACTTATTAAAAACTCAACAGTCACAAATGGAGAAGCCTTGTTCTCACTAGTGTCACATAAATTAAATCTCCTGGTTTGTTCCTCGCATCCAGCAGAAAGATACGGTATGCAGTGCCTTTTGCTTGAGCTTCAATTATAATTGGTTATTGTTGCTGAGATGTATTTTTGAACAAACTAAGCTAAAGCACAAAGATTAAACTGATTCAGATTGTATCTAGTTAAAAAAGGAGAACGCCACATGAAATCTGTGTTGGACCAACACATTCACAATCTGCTAAAATTGTGAATGTTTCAAGAAATGAGCAAATAAAGGGGATTTTTTGTCATCCACATGACACATCTGGGTGAAAAACTGAGACCGCAATCACCACTGACACCAAAACTGGTCAGCTCTGTTGGTTATGACCTTTGCACCTCCAGGTCACTTTAATCACGACACAAAACAGTTGCGCATACAGACCTCAAATGTGGATATATCTGTCACCTGGAACGGCTTTCTGGAAAGAGGAATATGAAATAGTAAAAGAAATAATCTGTGATCTGAGGAGACCTGGCTTTTAATTTTACTTCTGGACAATATATGATAAAAGATTAGAAGTCCATCACATACCCGTAAAAGATGTTGCATTTTTTTTTTCAGTGCTAATGTTGAAAAATTTCACCAAGGACTGGGTATCTGTGCAGAAATGTGAAGGTGTTACTGATGCTTTGATTCATTTCTGAGAAAGGTGCACACAGGTTTTTGTATTTTGATATCTTTATAAGCCTAATGTTTTCCTTTTGTAAGGTGTTGGACAGGACAATGGCAGGACTAATTAGGCATTACCCATAACAGCATGACCACACAGGCACATTATGCATGCTTCACTGGTCTTTTTGCGGTTAAGATTTTTTGCCACTAAAGCTATACAGTAAGGTGCATCATTAGCCTTTTAATGATGCATCTCATAAACAAACAATGTCCAGCTGAGAACCTGTAACGAGCAACAGCTTTTCTATGCGGAAGTATGCAGTTAAGTGTGCATTATATAATATATTTATGCATATTTTATAAAACACTGTATGCTGATCATAACAAAACTGAAAAAAATATATATTTTACTTTATTTGCATTTTAAAAATGGTTATAACTAATAATTATTTCTTTCCCTCCTCCTAAGACAAGACAAGATCATCTATTGCTATTTATTCAGCAATAAATTCAAGTGTTCAGGTATCCTGTCCACACGGGTTAGTAGTTTGAAATAATTCAACAAAATTTAGATTTATTTTATTTTATTTTTTTCTATTTTACTACTGAGTCCTGAGAAAGCTACTGAGTCCTGCAGACGGCTGCCCTATTGTGCAACCAAATGAGATAGTGGGATGAGTTTCCTCTCCCTGAAATTGAAGTCATAGCAGAGTTCAACCATGACTGATTGCCTCTGCCTGGGCTCTGTTGTACACGCAGACTTATCTCTATCAGTCCTTTACTGTCTGTGGAAGCGGAAAATTCTGCTGCTCAACGTTTCCAACTTGTGTTGCTGCTGATGGGTATTGAGAGAAAAGCTGGTCCTTTAGCCTACAACATGAATACAAGAAAAAAAATCATATTAAGACACTAATAACAAAAAAATATATAAAAATAAAGCTGGCTTGTAACCAGTTTTTTTTTCCACAGAATGGAAATTATCATGATTATTTTAACAGATGAGTTGAAATGTTTAGATTCATTCTTCTCCATCTCTTCAACTACAGTGAAGGTGCATTTGTTTATCTTGCTAAAATATGTAATACTGTTATTTATTTAATTTGTCATAGTCTTCAGTGTGATTAAGCTCCAGTCATCTACCTAGTCTATTAAATTTTAAATATGAATTCTTCACCTTTATAGAGGAAAAACTCTTCAATATGCTGGTGTATAAAATATTTAAAAAAAAAATATTCCTAAGCAATATGCTTCATTTTGAAATCAAAATAGAAATTAAACAGTATTTCAAAATTTAAGAAAATAGGATAAATGAACAAGAACTAGTGCTCAACATAATCTAGAACTAAATGCATTATTTATATAAAAATTAAAGACAAGAAGCAAACAAAAAAAGTTAATTGACTAATGAATCTTTTCATGATGGAGAGATTCACTCTTAAATCATAAATGATGAACTGAATCTCTTATAAATGAGAGCTGGTCCTTCTCCATCTTGTAACACCGACTTTCATCTAAGTGGGAAAACTGGGAGGTAAAATTCAAAATCTGAAAACCAGTCCAGACTTACTTAAAGAAATAAACAGCACATTATAATACTATAGTACAGCAAAGATCTAAAGTTAAAACTGAACATTTGCTTGCTAACTGTTCAAAATACTTTCTTTTTCATATTTCTCTAGACAAATCTTCTCATAAAATGCAACAGACTGTTTTTTTGGAGAACATCTAGTCCTAGCATGTAAGGACTCAAGGACCAATTTTTTTTTTAAAAAAGCATGAACATTATGTTCATGAGAATGATTCAGCTTCAAGTCAGGGATTCTTTGTCTAATCACTGTGAGGGTGAACTGTCATCTAATTGGATTAATTGAGCTGGATTAGTCATAGCACCAGATGTCTTTACTTCATGTTTTGAAGACTGATGTCAATGCTAAATTAAAAATGAGCGTAATGAAAGATAAATGATTTTTTTTTCTAAAAATATCTAATTTGTCATCACCAAGATCTGTTTTACAAAATACATATTTGAAATATTTAGATGCAGAAAACGACTGAAATTATTTCAGTCAAAGGAAAGTTTATGGCCAGCTCCACATGCCTAAAGACACACGAACACACAGAACAGACATTAGGTTCAGATCAGTCCTATCTGCAACTAATATGCTCACCTCAGTAGAAATAAACTGTTTAAATTTGTAGTGAATTAGACGCCATGCAATCCCAAGTAATTCCAATACACATAATCTAGTCCATTCTAATCACCTTTTGCTTCAATTTATAAACTCTGATCATGGGACTTATTAGAGTAAATCTTGCAAGTTCCAGGTCAGAACCCATTTTGTCTCCAGAACTGATCAAATCTTTGCAGAAGGACTGAATTTCAGCTGGTTTGAGTTGAGTAATGAGTTCTTTTTATTGGATATCCTGAATATATGAGCATTTAGTTTTCAGTGGAAGCCCCTGGGTATTTCTTTAATAACAATGGGATAAAGTCTCATTTTTAAATGTATCTTCAAAGCTGTAAACATCTTACCTATACATAATGTAAATACGCCAAAACAAGTAAAAATCACCTTTATCAGAGGCATTTAATGTACTAAAAGTATCTTGAACATTTCCTCTGCTCCTACATTCATTATACCTCCTTCAGCTGCTTTGAGTTTTTGCTGGACTAATGATCTATATCCCTTGCAGT
The DNA here is from genome assembly GCA_903067075.1 of Micropoecilia bifurca. Lineage (NCBI taxonomy): Eukaryota > Metazoa > Chordata > Actinopteri > Cyprinodontiformes > Poeciliidae > Micropoecilia > Micropoecilia bifurca. Next base: position 33,520 of record CAEGAF010191779.1, on the reverse strand, counting down.
TTTAGATAATTTGCTAATCGTTGGGCTGAGGAGAGCTTAGAGCATCAATTACCTGTTTTCTCCTCCAGCTGAACGGACACAAGGAGGTTTAGACGCAAAATCAGGTTAATGCAGCAGAATAAGATAATAGCCATTTTTACAAATAGCTTAGTTTGCATTTAGAGGAAAAAAATAGGGAAGCTTGCAAGCTTAAGGAAATCATTCCACCTGTGAAGTATACCAAGTGTATATCAACAGTAGACCTAGAGAGATAATATAAGTGAAATCTAATTTCAGAGTAAACGAGAAAAGAAGGTAATGATCAGAAGACATAGAAGTATATTTAAATAATCTCTGGTGTAAGTATAGATATTACGCTCAGCCAGGGTCAACAGCGGATCTCCTTATTGGAGGTTTATTTTCTTTTTCACATCGATACTATTTTTTATTTTCAAAACGTGTTGTGATCATTTTATTATGTGTATTTCCTGGTTTGACAGGTTTCAGATGAAGGTAAAGGTTTGATCAGTATTGTGATTTTCTGTTGGGTTCTTGGAGCTCTGCAGAGAAACAGGTGGCTGAGAAAACAAAGACAATGATCAGCCAGCCTGAACACATCTTCTCTGTGGATTTGTTACCTTCAGACTGATGATGCTGTGCATTGCATTCAAGGCAAGAACAAACTGTAATGTCAAGTATTTTTTCCTACAAGCTATCAGGGGCTAACAATTTTTAGGTGGCTGATTACAACTATACTTGCCACTTGAAAATAATTTTCTGGTTGTTTTTCTGGTTGTTTTACCTATATAAAGAAAAAGGAAAATCAGTTAATCATAACATCCCATCCACTTCGCCACATCTTCTTGTTCACTTACATAACTACAATGTGCACAGACATGTTATGTGGTACCCTAACCCTCTGACTTAATAAAGAAAAAGACAGCGATTGCTTTCTTTTTTATTTTTATGAATGCTACGCTGAGTGACAGCTTGGAGCGACAAGAGTGTGTGAGAAATCAACGGCGCACCAGCATTTTTCACAAAGGCTGGGTCAAACCTGGCAGGAAGCGCTTTTAGAAGATAAGACACTATTGGAAATTCTCCACACATACACACATCTACCGGAGATTATCAGAAACATGTTGCTCAGACAATCGTATGTAATTGATAATGTAATCCGTCAATAATGTATCTGTTTAGGTAATAATTTTTCCCTTTGGGATCAATGCAGTATGTTTACATTTTAAATGTACCTCCTGAACATCTCTGACCACGTTCTATCTCATTTTGTTTAGAATCAGCTGAGAAAGTGTTACATTTAGATAACCTCAAACATTTTGATCTCTTTAAAATTCCTGAACAGGATTATTACAGACATAACTCAATGGAGGCAATCAGTAATTCTCAGTAGCTTGGCTGACAGGTTGTCCATGACACTCTTCATATTATAAATAAATAGTACAGTAAACAGAGACTGTTTGTTCTCTGTTATCTAGTAATTTTCTTTGCTTGTTGATGGACGCCCTTGAACCATTGTTGTGGAAAATACGGGTTTTCTTCATGAGGCTTTAAACAAACAAGCAGCAGCGAATCCTATTGTGTCCACGCTCTTCTTTTTCATAGAAACAAAATAAAGGAAGAGTTATGAATTATTTGGTTTTTTTATGTTTGAATTGCACACACTTTAACAAAGCCTTCAGTCTTTCACATAGATCTGTACAAAGATAAATGTGATCTAGATTTGTGAACTAGACTTAAAAGATGAAGAAAAATAAAAGCCAATAACTGTCAAATAGAAATGTGTTATGTGTTTTAAGTGTTGTGTGTTTTTTTTACTAGAAAGAGTTAAGTTTCTAATATGTAGTTAAACATTACAATAAAATCAGCAGTTTTCTGATGTGTCGTGAATGTTTAGCTTTGATCTGTATTTTAGTGCCCTCTTGTGATCAGTGTCTGTTCTTTCATGTATGTCAGCAACAACAAAACCTGCAACCTTTCTTTTCACATTTCACTCATTATTAGACAGTTTAGTTTTTGTTTTGTTTTTTTGTTTAGTCTGTCTTTCTACATCTGTAGAGTCCAGGTGCTATGATGTGAACACATTTCACCAGAATTCAAAATCCCTGAAAATCCAAATGTCAACACAATGAGTTGTACATTTGACTGTTTAATATTTCCTGTTAGCTAATCTTTTAGGCAAATTAGGAAATAACTCATGCACATTAATAAATCAACAATCATCCGGAACCATATTTAGGATTTTACTGAGATGCTAAAGGCCCTATGAACAAGCCTGATCAGTTCAACGTTACACACTCCTGCCAAATCCTGGTGGTGAGAGTTCAATGAATGTTGGGCGGGGTAAGCATTACACACTGGACAGGCCACAGGGCAACACAGACACACAAACACACTTTAATTTACTGGACCAACCTGAAAGACTCCATGCAAGCAGAACACCAAACTCTACTCAGAAGGGAAGAGTTTCTGAAAACCTTGAAAATGTTAAAGGACATGCGATGTGAACTTGGAGATCCATTATTAAACACCAATCAGAAGTCTACAGTACATCCCTAAGAGTTGCAGCCTCATGTTTTCAATTCCATTAAGCTCAGCTATATTTGTCTCTGATCAAAATTTTGTATTAATCTTTATCAGGAATTAGACTGGCTAATATTGGGGAATCCACTAAAATTCAGTCTGCTCTTCGGTTTCCTGTTTACAGTTTTAATGTTTCACTTTATAGGACCTTCTTTTCACCATTGTTCATTTTATTTATTTATGTTGTTTTTTTGTACCCTTAGTAACATCCACAACAGAAAATATGCAGTCCAATATGAAAATCAGATTTTTTTTAATTACAATCCCCTGAACAGTTTTTTTGATGTTAGGTTTTTTTCAAACCTAAAACCAAATTTGACAAAAATAAACAAACAAAAAAAAAGTTCAAAACAAACTATTACAGCACAAGACACTTAGCTCGTTCTTCTCAGTTATAAATTAGGTGGAAACTATTCAGGCATGTTGTTGCTTGGACTCTTAAGAATGCACTTTGTGACATGAGAGTTTGTCTACTTTATTTTCATACTGACTTGAAGTGTCCTGCTTTCAGTTCTTTCACTGTAGATTCACTTCAGACGTTTCATTACATTCTGCTGTCACATTTCTCTCCCATCTCTCAACTCCATTCGATTCCATTCCTGCTCAGGCTGCTTCAGCTGTAACTCCAGAAGAAAGTCTTTTTGTTCAAAATGCTGGCCAGTTTACTGCTAAATGGCTGGTAAAACTGACTGAGGAGGTTCCTTGTTGCTGGCAGCATGGGACCAAGGATCCTGTCTTTCGCCCGGCGCGTATTGGACATTGGACGTTTGGTCAGCGACGCCTCCACTTGTTCTGACAGCGGGCCTGCGGGGACAGTGGAGAAACAAAGAGCCAATGAGGATATTTTATAATGAGCGACACACAAACCTTCCCAGAAACGATGGACAGACGTCACATACCCACACCGAGAAAGTCAAAAACTGTCTTGAGAGTTTTTCTGAGGTTGGCTGCGTAGTCCTCCAGTCGGAGAACTAGAATCTGCTCTCTTTGGAAAACAGTCAGCCAGTCCAGGACAAAAACAAAGTACATTCCCAGTGTGAGTCTCACCTGTGAGCAAAAACCAACATAAAAAACACACAATAAGAATCCAGCAGTGGGTTGATGTGTCAGGATAAACACTTTAACTCACATTTTAAATCAGCTTTATGAGGAATTAAGGTCTTTAAGGAGAGTTTGAAGAACATTAGCAGCGAATAAAGCATCTGTGCTGCATATCTGCATAATTAAAATCTACATCAATACTGTAGTGCTGCACTGTTTAACATCCTTCACTGCAATAATCATGAGCATTCAGGGTTGATTTGTGTCGGTCCTTGAAAGGCCAACCTGTGGCCGCAAAACCTGTTTAAATAGTTAATGGAAGTGCAATATTTTTATATAATTTGCATTATCTAGGACAGGAGAATTGGGATATTTCACTCCAAAGGCAAGACTATTTTATCTCAATAAGTTCAATATAGAAAAATACAAGAAGTGCTGAACTCTACATGTTTTAGTTTATACCCTTAAGCCAGTTAATAATCCAAAACTGTTAAAATAATATTATCATACATTTAAATTACAAACCAGGATTATTATTAATAAGACAATCTTTGTTTCTCAAGGTCAGTTAGGTTCACCAAAATTATTTCAATTTGCTAAATGTCAGAATAATGTGAGAGAAAATTATTCTTTGAAGTTTGATAAAAGTGACAACTCAGTTTTATAGCTACGTTCAGAAATTATGAGATTAAGATCTGAACTTTTTGGTGACTCATTTACAATATGGACTTTGTTGTCCTGAAGCTACTTTGTGTCCAGTCTGGTCGTATTATAGGTCTTCCAAATGGACACATGCTTCATTTGGAAGACTATTTGTGCCAGAATTGCAACATCCTGACTGATTTCAGATTCAATATTTCCTCATAATGTTATTTCCTCATTATGCCAACTGTCTTGAAAGCGGCATTGTTAAAGTGTTGTTCTCAAGCTTTCAGGTGTTCACTTTTCCTCCAAATGTAACAACATACATTATGATCAACCACATTTTAGTTTTATCAGATGACAGGATATATCTATAAAAACTAATTTTAAAAAATACATTAAATTGCTTATTGTGTCACTGAAATTCTTTTTTATTTTTTTGTTACAAGATAGGCAAATAAAGGACTAGGGCCTTAATGCATATGCTGTAGCACACTGAGGCCTCCAGAGGTCACTAGAACAACTACATATTTGTCAGCTCTTTATGTCCCCCTAGAAAGGAGAGCTGATTTAAATGGGATCTCATGGTGATTTATTAATCTTTCTCCTCAAGTGATCTTATGATGACTTTACAATGTAGCCAATCTTCCAAAGTAGCTGTTTGAGTCACCAACCATTTGAGACGGAAAAAAGGACAAGAGACCAAGGGATGAGTTTGATCAATTAGAACTTATCAAGATGGAAAGATTTCTCCTTTCAAAGCAAGAACGGCTTCATTATATCTCAAGCTGGGGATGATTGTTTCTTGTTGTTGTTGTTGTGTGTTCTTGGACATAAATTACAAGGCGGAGAGATATTAAAATACAAATGAACTTTTGAACAATTCTTCAGTATCAGTAAATATTGCTGTAAAAGAGGGAAAAGATGTAAAGCATCTAAAAGGCTGACCGGCATGGCGTTGAAAAGGCTGGTGTTGTAGACGCATGATCGCAGTGACCCCTCAGAGAGACAGGACTGAAACAACTGGACACTCTCAACCACCTTCTGATGAAAATCCTCTGCAGACTTATTGGCCAAGGTAAAGTACAAGTAGTCGGAGTAAAGCCTGAGGACACAATAAACCGAGTTCTGAGAAAGCTGGACATTAAACTGCACCAGATGCAGGGACAGTTTTTTTGTTGTTGTTGTTTTAAAACAATGGCACATTACAAAAAGTCTTTATAATGAAAGAGTTTGTTTTCACCTCTCAACTGGATCCCTAAGCATCATGATGATCTTGGCGCCAGGCTGGACTGCATGGATGAAGTCCTGAGCTAGGAACGGAGGTTCTGTCTGCTCCTCGTTTCCACGGAGATAACTCCAGGCTTGATTATCCCACATAGTCGATGCGCTGGCTTCCCCTGTGGATGACACCACAAAAAGCCTGAATTACAACACATTTTGAAGGCAATCCAGAACAAAAAAACGCAATAAACTTTTATTAGTGTCTATTCACTACGAAAGATTAAGTACAGTAAAAATTCAATTATAATCCCAAATCCAGCAAATCAGTTCAATAATCGGTTCACTGCAAGGAGGAACAAAAAACACCCTGACTGTGGACTGTGGAACCACCTCATGTTGCTTATTTTCTGTATGACATCATCAGTCCTCTTGACAAAATTGCTTCAGTTCATGAAGAATTTTATCTCTGAACGTCTTTCCAAAATCCCACTGCTTCATATAAATCCAGTTGGGGTGTGAACTTTGACCTGGGCATTATAACATCTTGATTCTGTCTGTTTTCAGTCATTCTGTTTGCTTCTGATTTTTCCACAATGCGGGAGTTAAGTTAGAGCTTATTGAGTCTGTTCACACTCTTACTGCTTACTTTGGCAGACCTACACATTATTAAATATCCCAGCTAATAAGGAAGATTTATTTCTTCAATAATTTGAGTACCTCTATTCATTTCCAATGAAAACGAGGACAGAAAAGGAAAACAAAATCAACCTTCGTTGCCCAGTGGGCATCTAAAACTAGATGTAAAACAATCTATAGAGATCCGTAAACCACTCAGTACAAACCGATAGCCATGAAGAAGAAATCTTACATTTGCCTGAAAGTGCTTAACATACTTTTTACACAAAACAGCAGCAATACTTCCTTGCTGACAGGATAACAGTAAAATGTTGACCTTCCTGTTAAAATAATCACCTAACATGCGTGATGTTGTCTAATGTAATCTCTTAAAAGGCGATATGCTAAGCACTATTTTTTCCACTAATGTGCTCTCATTTTTATTTATTTATTTTTTTGATAAATTCAGTTTTATACTTCCCACTCTTCTGTATTCACTATATGTTTTTTTTTTCAGTTTTTGTCTTACAGTCTGTTTTCTGATTTGCATGCAGAGGTGCTTTTATGTAAAAATCATTCAAATGTATTTCCATTTGAAACTATCATCTCACTTTTTACTAAGAGTTTTATGTGACGTCAAAAGTTAGAAATAAGTGTGCCTCATAAATTAACTCTCTTGTGCTATAAAAATAACAACAAACCGGATTTAAAGCATTTCCACCAAACAGTTCAACTCCTGAAATATAAAAGACAAAATAATAAACACATTCTTTCATATTAAAATGCAACCATCGCCAACTTTTCTTAATTGTTCTCACCCACTCACAATGACATACAGCCCCCACAACCCATGCCCACACACACAGAAGCCCGGCCGCGCACACACACACACACCCACGCGCACACACATACACACATTTTTACCTGTTATGATCTCATTTACATGGTGCTCTGCAGATGAATTTCCACTGATTCCTACTTGGATGTTGATGGCTGCCAAGTCAAACAGGTCCAGGTAATCCTCTATCGGAAAACGCTCCTGGAAGCCTTTTTTGAAACGGATATAACCTGCAGAAGGAAATTTAAAACAGCCTCATTATAAGCTCATTAAAGACTGCTTTTCCATAGAATGTCTTGAATGAACAATCCAAGCTTTCTTTGTTGTACATCTCAAATGGAGGCCAGTGAATTTTGGCATCTATTATAACAGATTTGACCAAATTTATGGTTAAACCACAAAATTGTGTTGTGGATTTTCTATTAAAGTACTGAACTTCCTGCCAGACACTCAAAGTTAAAATAACTTATATAATAATAAAACCTTAATATAGCTTCCTAAAATAATGGATTATGACTTTTGCTTTCCTTTTGTCAAAAAATGACTTAGGCTATTACTTTGGCAATAGCTTAAGTCCAAAGATTTTTGAAAAGTAGCTGCAGACAGTCTTGTTTAGGTCAAAAGGTTATTTGTAATTTTTTATATTAATTTTTATGCTTATATCATTTGTTTTACTTAAATTTTAATTAGGTTTCTTATGCTGTAGATGTATCTAGACAGTGAAAATGAAAACAAAGAAAAAAGAAAGCTGACTCAACTGAAATATTATTAAAAACTTTCAAGAATCTAAACAGTAAAAGTAGGTAACGTTGCAGGACTGTTAAAAAAAATTATCAAAATAAAGAACCAGGATGTGCTGATTTACTGCTTACATTGCATATTTTGAGGTTCAGCCGAAAGCTGCATCTGACTTCACTTTGAATAAATATGTCTAAATTTTAAATCCTTAACTAGTAAAGCAAACTACTACTAGTTCAGCAGTCAGGGGAACAAACTGTCTTACATATTTTTATGTACATTTCTTAAACATTTTCCATACATTTACACACTATGTATGTTATTGGGATATTAAGTGACAGATCAACACTTATGTAATGAAAAACAGAGAAGGTAAAGGATAAAGTTGTGCTGCCAAAAATAAAAAAAATGCCACATACCAAGAACCCCAAGGAGAACTGTTCAATCTATTATCTGAAAATAGAGTAACATAAGACAGGCCACCTAAACTGACCGGCTGCCACATTAATCAGAGAAGCAGCCAAAAGACCAGTGGTAACTCTGAAAGAACTGCAGGCATCCATGGATCAGGTGGAATATCTGTCTACACAAGTTTGAGCTGTTTTAAATTATCAAAAATGAATCACCTTCTCATTTCACAGTTATGCGTTATTTTGTGTCAGTCTATCACATTAGATCCCAATAAAATACATTGCAGTTTGTGTATAACCTGCCAAAAGGCGAAAAAGTTGAGGGACAATAAACACTTTATAAAGGCACAGTACTTAAAATTCTGGGAAATACACATTGCTTGATCAACAACAAATGTTAAGCAATGTATAATATTTTCTTTAAAAATCATAGTGTTGCTTTCCAATAATTATTGAACTGCTATTAAAATATATTTTTCTGCTGCAAATAAGCCACACATTACGTCATCTTCATGACCCCGTACTATTAAGATTTTAGAACTTGAATCTCAAACCACGTGACATGTATGAGTCCTTCATGAGTTTTGAAACCGCACAGTTGCTAATGTTGGCATCACACTTCCAGATCCAGATCCAGATCCAGATCACTTACCGAAGCGTTTCCTGGTCCACCAGTGTGGCTCCTTTATGGTGTTAAATTTAAGCTCTGGCAGCATCAAGAGTCTGTGAAACAAGTCTGTCGTGCCACACTTTGGCTGACCGATGATGTAAAAGTACGGCAAGCAGCGCAGGCGAAAGCGTTTCCCGTCTCTGTCGCACACATTCTGGTGGAACCTGGCTCTCATGTGGTCACACACGTTCTTGAAACTCTTGGAGCGGAGACTGAAGCGGTTGTGCTTGTACGGGTTCGTGCCAAGGTCACCGGAGAGCTCCTCGTACCAGCATGGGCTCTTGACATGGGGCAGAAAATGGCGAGGAATCACTGAAAAGAACTAAAGAAAAAAAGAACATGAAAAAAATGGGAGCAGGATTCTGTTTTTAAATCCTGATTGTGGGTATGTTTTTTTGTGTGGCACCTGATTGCAGGTATGTTTTGTTTTTTGTGTGGCACTACTGAAGTCATTCCACAATCACATCAAAACATCAGTCATTCATAATTAAGGGTAATATTACAGGATTCTCCAGCTTTACCCCAGATGAATCATCACCTACTTGGCTCTCTCTGTCTAACCGTTTTTCACATTGATATATGTCTGACACATGGCACAAACTGATATTTAACTTAATGACTCACACGTGTTGTAACATCTATCATTGGTATTTCTACAAACACCGCAATAGTGTGGGTTGTACATGGAAACCTATAATGAGGCTGTAATGAGCAGAAAAGCATTAGCATATTATACCAGAGGGTATTACAGATAAGCCTAAACCAACACTTAGAAAGTGTATGTCGCTTAGAAAAACAGGTCATTATAAGCTTCATCAAACAAATATTTACCTCAGAGATTATTCCAACGTGAACTTGCTGTTGAGTATTTGCTTACTGCTGTGATTTACCAAATGCTGAGTACAGTTTCTTGCAAAAATGATCATATTACTTGAATGCTTAACACATTTTGTCAAGACAATGAGATAATTAACCAGAGGAGGAGCCAGGAGGCCCATGGTGAGGCTAAAAGATTCAGATGAGAATCTCTTGATCTTGTCTTGGTCTTGCTTGCCACAAATATGCCCTTTATGTAGAAGGTGCGAAATTCACAAGCAAGTTCATTTGTAGTTTTCAAAGGTGTTCAGGTCAGATGAGTTGAAATGTTAACTTTTTGACACACTTTTTGGGTGGTAGCATTCTGGCTGGAGCTAAATACAGGGTGATCCTGGAAGAAAACCTAGTATAGGCTATAATAGACTTGAGTCTGGGTGCAGGTTGACCTTCCAGCAAGATGTTCACTCTAAACATGATTCCAGAAGTACAATATAATAACTACTTTGACACATCTTGTGGAAACCAATTCAGAATCGGAGGTACAAGTCAAAAATTTAGCTTCACAAACACTCTTAAGCCAACATGTGAAGACAGATCGACAGACATTTCAGTATCTAAGTGAACAAAGCTGGAACCAAAACATTACAAAAGTATTGGCGTTTGAGTCCTGAAAACCATTTCACGGCATAATTTCTGAATTTCTAAAAAAAAAACTATGTATACTTTTCCTTTGACTTTAGAATTGCCGTCTACTTTTTGTTGGACAATCACATGGAAACCACAAAAATAAGCTCATGATAAATTGCGAAATGCTTCTATAATGTTAACAACATCTTTAGTCATATACTTGGCTAACATACATAATAATGTCTCTCAGACTTACACGTGGGTCTGTGTTGATGACGTCCTTTTCGTCAGGTACCTTCCTGGACATGTTCTGCTCATTGGAGTTAATCATCTTTACCAGTGTTTCCACATCTATAAAACTCCTGTCAAGAGAGTCTTCAGCAGTTGTTGCACCGGTCATGATGACCACGGGCCTGAAAGGATGGGGGAATGCAGAGAGCAGAAGTCCTTTTCTGTCCCACATCAGGAGGTACGAAGCCATGATGAGAAACATCAGCACCAAGCCCACAAGGAAGCTAACTACTTTGACTTTCGAGACACATGCCAAGTTGATTAAACACAACAGTGGGAAACCTTTTATGTCCAGACCTTCAGGCATGTTTGTGTGCCTGAAGTCCACAAATGTCCTGACGGATCTTTTCCCAAAGTTGTCAGTCAGGGGCAAGTTGTGGGGCCTGTAGCTGTAGTCGCTGTGTGTGTGGCTCCAATGTTTGTTGTGTTTTAGAGACATGCTGACTCAGAAGTGAAGCAGCAGGCATGTGGAAAAGGAAGCCAGGGAATCATTTCCTCAAAAAGGTAGGGTTTCCATAGACATGCTTGTGTTTACACACACATCCTCATTTGTCTTCATTTTATGTCGATCCATCACCAGCAAAAAAGCTCCTGTAGAACAGAAACAGGTGTTAAATGATGGCTTTGAAACCAAAAAGCAACATTAGCTGCCTGAAAGTGCTTCAATAATCTTCCTTCGTGCCTCAAACAGGGAGGGGGATATTTTTAAAAGTTTTATTTAAAGACATTTTATTTTTATACATAATATATGATACATGCATTAGTATTGGCATTTAAAATTATACATTTCTATAACAGGAGTCACCCCAAAGATGTTTGAGGTTACCTGCAGAGTGTGTGTGGTCTGCTATGTAAGGACCAGTTCCCTAATGGAGAGGGCTGCTGTTTGCTGCCCACAAAGTCTGGCTCAGTGCTAGGAGTTTCAAGGATATAAATGTAGTTTGTTCTGTAACGCAAAGCTAAAACCACCCCATTATCAAAAATATGAAGTGTCTGACTCTGCATATCTGAAAATATTACTTTCAAGGTTCATGTTTTATAACAATGAGGCTTAAATTTGATATTGATACAGGAGGATGTCAATTTATTTCCACTCTGTCCGTATATCAAAAAGAAGCAAAATGTTCATACAATCTTGTGAAAAGTTCAGCAAAGAGAAGTAGAATTAAAAAAAACATATGAAATAACTTTAAATATTATATATTTTTTATTTCATCCACAAGTCATTGGTACACATATTTTTGTTGACCTGCACATCATACAGTCAAGGATCATTTGCAGCTAATAAAAATATCGCTAAATACAATTATAATGTCCCCAGATTAGCAACATTGTGGTGACTATTTTTTTCCACATACATGCAGCTGTGACCTGGCGGGCGGCTCGGTCCGTCAGCCCTCTCAACCCTCAAAGAGCAAGGGAACAGTAGCCAATTTTCAAATCTTTGAAAAGGCAGATAAGATTGGTGGAAAGATTGGTCTCACATATAAGTATTTCCTAAAATTAAAACTAGGGCTTTTGGAACATTTAGAATATTGCATGAAGGCATTTTATATCATTCAGACCTTTAGTAAATTACAACATTAAGTTCAATTGTTTTATTTTTTTTCTCAAGGCGTTTCTTTCTTGACTTTAAATGTGAAACAACTGTAATGATTGAGTTACTTAAGCCAGAGCTGAACTCATATGTGATAAGGAGGTTGATAAAAGTTATGAAAAGTCACATAGAAAGTGGTTACACACATCTGCAGATGTCATAATGGCATAGCTCAGGGAAGATTTATCAGGAATCCATGCAAATATCCTCATGCCTGTGTGGATAGCTGCTGGGCTTGGGAGGAGAACTTATTTCTGATCCCGGTAGAGGTACTAAGGACCTGATTTAATGAAATATCAGTGGACAGAAATGCCCTCCTTGAAATGACACCGAAAGCCACTCATAATAAAATACTTCAGCTTTTTACAGTGGAGGCGTCTCTGATTGTAATCCTAAATTCAACATCTTTACATCCTACAAAGCAAGCTAAAATATCAGCAAAATATTTTATATAAAAAAAGCACAAAACAGGGGGATAGATTCAGAGAAAACACAATATGTTGAGTTGAGGGATGAGCAGTTTAAGAATGAGCATGAAATATAACCCCAGGATTTATTTAGTATGAAAATTGATCTGTGACAGGAAGAAAAGAGAAGATGGGCAAAATGAGGTAAAGTCACATAAAAAATTTAAAACAAAATAAAATGTTGTACTCCTGTGCATTAAACAATAATGTTGTCCTAAAACGACTTAGCATCTGGATTGATGTGGAATCAAAGTCAAGAGAAAGCAAGGATGAGAAACAACTATTTAATTTTATATTAAATTGGACATTTTAACTTGATATTTTTGTATTCTAAAGATAAAGAAACAACAAAATCTTAAGGATATTATGTTATATAACTTCAACACCGTAAAGCAACAAATTATATTTCATTGATTGCTTAACGATATTCTTACAAGAACTCAAGTTAACACACACACAACATTGAGTAGCTTCTCTTTACATATTGCAAACATGAACACTATTGTTCATGTGCACTTCATTCATATTTTTGAGTTGTTGTTTTTTGCATTGCACCATGTTTCTTCCCCACAGGACTTATTTTTTTTATTTTTTGCTACCAGGATTTTGGGACCATTTTGTTCTGGGTGCTTCTAAAATCTTTGTGACAACCAGCCATTTTCTGGTCACGGTTCTGCTGGAACAACAATCATTGTGATTTTCAAGCTTTATTCCCATTTTTTTCATCTTTGTCCCTTGCTATCCTCAAATTGAATAGCCTACTTTTAATCTAAATGCCTTAATATCATTTTCCAGAGTGATGCTTGGAGTCACTGTTTTGTAGAGACCATCACAAAGACTTGATCTGAATCCTATCAAGCCTTAATGGGCAAAGCTGAAAATGCATGTGTGACCCAGTCAGCATACAAACAAGGTTTAGGTACACTAGTTCTGTCGGGAGAAATGGGCCAGAATTCCTGCCAACTAGTTTGAGACACTTGTGGAAGGAAAGCAAATACGTTTGACCAAAGTCATACACTATCAGGGCTAAGGCATACTAATGAAGTGTATTTAAACTTTTGACTTTTGAAGAAATAAATCAAAATAACCTCAAAAAAATTCTCTCTCGTTTTCTGGCATTTAGCAATTAGGAAAAACTCTCTGTAATCCTAATTGACCTAAAAGCAGAAAAGCTTATTCTGATTTCACATCAGACAGTGTGAAAAAAAATCATGTCTTTTTATATAACGTTTGCAAACTGATGCTTTGAGCTGTAGATGGGCGTAATTGGATTGTTTTTGAACTATAGATCTGTATTTTTTTCATTAAATGTCGCAAACTGCAGTTCCATTTAATTATTAGTAATGACAACACCATATCAGTAGCTTGCAACTGTAAAGTAGAAAAATGATGGTCCTCATTATTTTTAATCAGCTGTGGATTTTCAGACTCTAAAGCTGTGATTTGGAACTGGCCTTTTAATTAAACTAATGATCGATAACGGTTTGGCTCTCCTCTCCATAGGAAAGGAAGAATGCACTCATAGTTCTTGACAATGGACATAAGTTTGACAATTAATTTAGCAGTATGTGTTCTGGTTGTTAAGATGGGTGCTAGCTATGACAATAAATGGGAAGTTAAAGTCGGCACGGTGGTTAATCGTATGCAGACAAGGTGGAAAAAATGGACACAAGGTATCTCATTATATATTATTTGACCCTCCATCTTGCACTCATGATAACATGATGCGCATCTCATCCTTCCTAGACAGCAGAAAAATGGCACTGATAATGAGAATTCGCCGACACAAATGCTGCAGGACATGCAGAGGTGCACAATTTTACCTTTGCTGTGCATCATAAATCGGTAGGACTGAAAGCTCTCAGAATGTGAAGGGTTTCTCATGAGGATCTTTGTTAGTTAAACAGAAGAGGCAGTCAGAGCCAGCACTCTGCACAGTCACACACATGCACTCCCCTGCCTCACTTGAAAAACGTTTAAATCACGTCGTCATGTTTACAACTATGTAAGCACATCTTGATCCGTTACAGTACATTGTGTGACGGAAGCTTGGCTGCAGACCATGGAAATGGGAGGCCAAACAAAATTTCTAACGCCACTAAAGGAAAGCAGACTGGCCAAACAAAGATACATGAAAAAACTGAGGTAATCATAAAATATTTACTATATGGACTGGAAATACATCAAAAGTTAAAGTAATGTGAAAGAAACGAAATTTAAAAAAAAAATCCTTTTGTTTTTTTTTTTAACAGGAAATCTCAAACTGCCTTGAGAGCACAAACAACTCAGGAAACCACCTTAATCCACCACTCCGTGCTGCATTATTGCTCCAATCTCTTTTCACTCTCCACAAAGAGAGAGAGAGAAAAAAAACTTAATGTAGATTTTCAGACTATTGAGCTAGCTGGTTATTGAAGCACAAAAGTACAGTCTCAACAAAATGGACACAAGCCTTACAAAAGGTCATATTAACTATTTATAACCACAGTCAACAGTGACATCTGGAGCGCAGATACGGTGTTTGTAAAAGTAGAAGTAGATTTTGCATCTGTGCGTGTCAGTTTATACATAAGCATTCAAATATTTTTGTTATAGCCACGTGTCATTTGGTTCGGCGTTACTTTAAAATGAAACATTACGTTGGAGGAAAAGGGAAAGCGTTGGGCGAATACATATGGCAGATCTTGTGTCAGTCTGGGTGGGCAGTGCAGTGGTGGATTTATGAGGGCTGTCCTGTTTTTTTTTTCTTTTTAATGTTAGTTTTGATCACTAACAGCCTTTTCTATATGGCAATTTCTCAAAGAACTCTGGGTAAAAATAGAGCAGAAGCTAAATGAATCAAGTGTAAAATCAAACAAGAATTATAAATGAAGGATCTTCACAATTCTAACATCTAAAACAGAAGAAATTAAGGCAATATGGTACGGATTTTAAAGTAATGGGATTCCTCTGAATGTGTATTGGCAACAAAAGTGTGGAATTCACAAATTTCAGTGGATGCTATTCCATGTTCATGGATCATTTAACAATCTGGCCATGAAATTTTAACTGTGCCCCCACGAGTGCAAAGACAAATATTAGTCAAAATAATCATAAATGGGTTTATGCAGACAGTTTGACTCTTTGCACAGAGTGACTCAGTGCGGAAAGCATGGAATACTGTTGCATTAAGTAATGTTCTCATAGTTCTTTGCTGTGATATTAGAGAAGAAGCTGCTTAAATACCACAGTGGAGCACATGTGCAGGATAAGAGTGGGAGCAACAGTGACCTTGTACACATGTACTGAGTTACATCTCTGTTTTAGGAGTACATTGGTTCAGACCTTGAAGGAACTTGTTAGAACAGTTTAAGTTGTGCTTCCTTTGTGTTGTGTTGCTGTTAAAACAAGACTTGTAGCTGCAGGTCTAGAGTGAAGAATCTTTTGCTTGAAGAACTTCTTGATAGAACAGAAATATTTCTATGTGCACATGACTCTTCCTTGCAGCGTTATAGTTATAGTAGTACCTCTAGTTGAACTAGTATGAAATGACTTAATCGTACATGCAGTTTAAGTCAGGATAGTTTAGCTATGTTATCTTAAACAATTTGAAAAGTCATCTGAATTAAAGTGAAATCAAGCAAATAAAATCTGTGATGGTTTTAGAGAAACAATGCTGCAAAGTGTGACCCTGCAGATGTATAAAAAAACCTCTTAAATTCATAAAACTCTTAGATTTCAGCCCCCTAAACACAACACCTATGGTCTTAACCATTGCGTTTCAGCTTTTCTCTGATGATTGATAAGATCAAATAATCATGAAAACATTCTGATTTCACATATAATATAATTAAATTGCAAATTGTTTTCCAAGTTAGTTTAAACCGTATCTCCATCGATTGTCAAAATGTCCATATCTGAAATAAGACAATCATGTCTTTTTATATAGTGTTTTATATAGTGTTTGCACGGCTATTGGTAAAATCTCTGATAAAAAGTTACTGTCCTGAAGCTCTGGCACATTGCCAAAATGTTTTAAATCATTCATCCCTCCCACATTCCACTTAATAAAATAATTTTTTAATTTTTTTTACAGAATCTCTTACTTCCATTTGTGGTGGAATGTGGAAATTAGATTGTTTGAGCATCCAGCCCAAACAATCTAATTTGGCACAACTTATTCCTTCTTTCTTATCATAGCTCCCCCGTTATATAAGCCTTTCTACACAAGGCCCTGCCAAAAAAAGCACTGCTTTGACAGCTTTTCAGCTTAGGCATTTGTTCCACAAATTCTGTGTAAAGGCTCTACACCCAGCGGACCAAATATGCTGCAGGGCTTGGTGCAGTTGAAGTTTAACTTAGGTGTGTGAAGACTTATGGACTGTGAACAGATGCTGTAACTTCCCCCTCTGGATCTGTCTCTCTGTTACATTACATTAACAGTCAACTCTTTCCCTTTCAAGCTGTCAGTAAATAGGCAACTTGAGTGATTTAGAAGCTGAACTGGAAGTCTAGTCCAGAAGGGTGGGACTGCGGAAAGGTCACCTGCCTACCTGTCAGGGCCTCAGCAGAGGAGGAAGAGGGAGAAAGTGAATACAGGGCCAGACAGTAACACTATATGAAGATACATTTGATAGGGTACGCGATACTTTAAACAAGTATAAATAAGTCATTTGTTTTCTGGCATGCACAAGTATCTTGTTTCATTGTGTCCAAAAATGCAAAGATAAGTTTCAGCGTATTTCATATGTATCTATTCATAAATAAATTCATAATGAATGTTCATAAATTTATTTCTTTTTTTATATAAAAGAGGTAAGATTTCTTTCATATCTCTTCTTCTTCTGGTGCCTCCATTCCTGCTCTATCCCAGGAATGTCTGCTCAACATCAACATCTGGTGTTTAGTTGAGTGACTGCAACGAGTATAAATCGTAACGGTCACACTGCCACGCTGATGCTACCAATCCTTTATTCCATTCCTCTGCTATTTCCAGTCTTGTTTACTTTTTAGTCATGTGAAAGTCTTAAAAAATATCTTTGTTGCCACAAGCTGTGATTCTTCAGTGTTGATTTCACACAACCAGCTGGTCTCCAGATTCAGTTCTAAATATTGAAACATGTCCGACTGACTGCAGCTGAGGTGTGGCTCCCCCCCACACACAATCAGATTTTTGCACCAGAAAGGCATGCCTATAACTGATGGATGATGGGAGACTCTGGCAAACTGGAAATTGTGGGGGAAATCTGGCAGAAACAATGTTGCAGAGTCTAACTAAGTTAATATAGCAGAGGCAATAGGAGAAATAAGTAGAAAAAATCAAAAGCAATGCTGACTGGATGTACAGGGTATAGAGCATCTGATACATTTAACTGCAAAGTTTTTAGCCCGAGTGGATGGATGCTGAATAAGCTAAAGTTTAAAGGTCAACCTTTGGAAGAACAAAAAAATATATATTTTCTAATTCAAAAACAAGCAATATAAATATTTTTGGGTAGGGAAATCATTTGAAAAGCATTAGTTTTTTTTTTTTCATTGCTCAGTTTCCATTGTTGCAATTGTGTGACAAAAACTGAGTAGTTTTGACCTCAGCCTCATGTCATCCCCCTTTCTTGTCACAACCCTTTAGTGAACTTTTCGGCCCCCTGTCCAAGCGAAGGTATTGTGTGATTGGTCAGAACTTCATGGGCATCTATGTTGGTTAGTGCGGAAAACAGCTTCAAGTACTCTTCCAGGCTTCCAGAGACAGTTTTTCAGAGAGCAGGGTGGATAGTTTTAAGGAGCAATTGTCCGATGCCTTGAAGAAGGGAGAACTGCTGGACTAAAACACTGAGCTCCCCCTGCTCTGTTCTGGTCAGAACCTGTTTTTTTGGCTTCCAATAACACGGAAAGTATCTCACGTCCTGCAGCTCATCAGTCACTATTTCCTCCTTCTTCTCCGAACTTGTGAACTCATAATAGTTGTTGTTTCCACGATCGCTGCGTTTACTACACTGTTGTAAACCACACATCATGATAAAGTACTTTGATGGACAATGCAGCGGGAAGGGTTTCACTGAAGCTAAGCTCGGTGGCGTGTATGCGAAAACTAACGTCCCGCAACCATGTGAGCACGCATCAACTGTGGCATAGACCCAACCGTGCTGGGCCCTTCGGACCTGATGAATCTCTTTAGTTAGATAGTTATCTTTCCATAATGTTCCATAATGTTATTTTGGCAAAGAATGGCAATTGTTTGTTATTGTAAGAAAACAAAACAAAAAACACTGTTATAATTTATAAGAACACTGCAAATGTATAAAATGACACACAGATAATAAGGAAACAACAGAAACATATAGTTTTTGCATGTGCATGTGGGAACACTTTATTTGAAGGGGGGTGAATAAGACTGACATTATATAAATTTGTTCTAAAAGTATTAATGATTGCACTTTAAAAATTAGGCAACTTTATGTTATTAAAGGTAAAGTTTACAGTAATGATTTCTTGATTAATGTCAATTTGCCATAACGAAGACATTTTGAATAATGTCAACTTTGTATTAAAAGTGTCATAATTAACCGAAGGACGCTTTATGACAGCAGTCATAAATATTCATGAAGGATTATCCATGTTCATGACATGCGTTATATCATCTTTATGATAGTGTCATGACAGTCTTATTCACCCCCCTTCCAATAAAGTGTTACCCTATTGACTCATAACAGAGCTGTTTGCGTGTTACAGACTTCCAGTAAGTCTCCCCCCTGGAGAAATGTCACAGAGATATTCTCCAGCTGTTCAGAACTGGAAACTGTTTAACCAGGACTTGCTTTAAAACAGAACTGGAGGAACTTAGCTCACCTTTTGATCAGTTTGCAACGATGCAGTACGTAGGTGATGTTAAATTCCCTCTAGCTTAATAAACTAAATACAAAAGAATTACCTTTCTACTCATAATAACACATTTAAAAAATCGGGTAACCGTTTTAAAAATCAGGTATGCTACTTAATGTTTGTGTATCCACCAGGCTCCTTTCAAAAAGAAAGAAAGAAAAATCAAAACTTCAAATTTAAGCTGGGAAAAAATATATTGTCCGTGTTCGTGATTTAAAACAAGAAAATACTCACATTGGAGTTGAGTCGATTTTATGCAGCCGCTTATATGAGATTAACCCAGTTTGAACTGACGGTAAAGATACAGTCCGCCTGTCCTCAATGCGATCCGTGTTCGTGTGGGGAAACGGCGAAACGAGCAGCGGCGTCACGTCAGGAGCGTCTCCATCAGACTGCGCGCCCCGAGGTCTGGCGCGCGCAGTTCGGAGGAGAGGCGGAGAGAGCGCGAGGCGGGGAGCGGAGACAGCGCGAGGCGGGGAGGGCGCAAGGAGCAGCGTAGGAAGAACAAGCGGAACATTTAATAATAATGTGGGAGATTTCAGTGAATAGGTTTCATGTTTGAAATGCATTCTTTCACCGAGAATCAGACCGTTTTTGATGCTGCTTCTCCAAACCGTTAGGCTCATGTCGGTGAAAATTTTAAAAGTAAATGCGCACAAAAATGAAGGTAAATAAATCTGCGTTTACTGTTTTTCATAACGAATCCATCTACTCATACTGAAAAGTATTGGATGAGAAAAGGGGTGCTTGTTAAAGCTTATTTGGGGAGACGCTTTCTCACACTGGTCCAGTTTTTATCCCTGCTGAGCTCCAGGAGACTTTATTAGCTGAACACTGAGAGAGTTTGCAGTACATCATAGTTTGCCATAGACTGCAGGGTGACAGTGGCCCCTTTAGCAACAGAACTCCATAATAAAGCAAAAGAAGCCTGATCTGAAGGATTTTGTTTTCTCTTCATAGGTGCAAGGGCATTTGCTAAAGTGGTTTGGTCAAAATCCTGCCCCAAACTATGCAACCAGTATGTTAAAAGAAAACAAATTTAGAGTTTTGATTTGGAAAAAGTAAGGAAAAATGAGATCATTTTATTTATATTGCACATTTTCAGCAACAACGCAGGTCAAAGTGCTTCACGTGAATTAGAAGGAAATACAAACAAAACAACAAAGCCTAAAAAAAGACAAAAATGTAAAGGTTTAACATATATTGGTTTAATAAGAATAAGTTATCCATAATGTATAAACTAGTAGGGAAAGTGGGGAGAAGCTTCACAAATGTAACATATACCAAATTTTCATGTTTTTCTACTTTATTTCTATAGACAGCTCATAAACTGTTATTTTGCTAAACTGGACCATCTTTATGAGATATCTATATTTCCTTGTTACTCAAAGACTTAATACATGATAATAAGGGCAGCTTAGATATTTTTTCATTACTTTTCACTGGGGATGCACAATATATCAGCACATCAGTATCGGCCAATATTAGTCATTTTTAAACAAACTGCTATCACTCCAATAAATAAAACTAGATTGATATGAACAGCCGATATTTATTTTCATCTTGATGCCATCTCTTTCTGCTAGTTCCTTTTAAAGTTTTCAAAACAGTAGAGACATATTTATAATATAATATATGATTGGCAAACATCGATTTTCGGCCACAGCAGTCTTTTTTTATTAACATCGGATATTGATATCAACCCAAATTTTCATTTTGGTGCAGTTCCACTTGTCATCGGTCTTACTCAAAAATGTGTTAAAATTGATCAGGTGTAGGCCCATGTGCACGCATGTTGTTACATTAATTAAACTGTATCCATTTGTTAAAACAACAGTGCAATTTCCACATCTTGTGGCAAAGAATCCCACTCTCAGATGTTTTTGATTTTCTTGAATAACCTCCATCTACGCACATGATTTTTGACATTAGGCATGAATTTAATGGGTTCTGCTAAAGAGAAGCAAACTCAAATACATTCTTGTCTTATCAGCAAATATAGATTTGGCACAGACAGAAAAGCTGTCTTGCAAAAAATGGAAACCTTGAAGTGCACATCCCACATAATACAGGCCTCTCAAGTCGGTGACACGTTTCCTCTTCTTTACAAGAAGGAAATTAATTCCCTTGTCTCGAGCGGACTCTACTCCCATTTGTCATGACATCTGGTTCTTGCAGGGAGTAAACAGAAAAATAAAGGAAGGTGAAATGAAATGTTAAAAGCCGTCGCCATATAAATCTTTGGAGCTCCAACCATTTGTGGCTTTAAAGAGGCAAAAGGATTTCTTTCTGACACGTGAAAGAGCGCGCCCTGGGAATCTGCTGCTGCTAAATAAAGATAAGTCACATTTGAATAAACTTGCATCCCTTTAGAGTGTATCCATGTGCATGAGAGCATGAGTGTAATTGCTGTCAGTTCTCGGTAAATTGATTGGAATCCCAGTTGCGTGTCTCTGGGTGTTAACAGTCGGTGAATTTGTTTTGATGGTCGCGGATGTTTCGCACGTTTTCATTCTGAATGAATCTAAAGGTTACGCCAAAGGTTTTCCGGCCACATCAGATATTTTGGTTTTCACTATGTGAAACTTTGCTCCAGAGAGTCAAGCTTAAATGTAAGAATATTTATATTGTTCTCATTTAATTTGATTGTTTTCTTCACATTTTGCTAGCCCAGAGATAAAGCAATAACATTTTAAGGTTGGTGATTGTTCATTTGCTGTTCCTTGTGTGCGAATCTCCAGTCTGGAAGGCTGGAGGATCTATAAGTTGTAACGATTCACATAAAGCCTTAGAAAATTCTGCATGATCTCAACATGTAATAAAACTATAGGGAGACTTCAAGTCTTTCAAGTTTGACCTTTAGAAAAAGAGGTTCCAGGGATGGATTTTCCATGCAACGACTTAAAACAGAGGTTTTCCAGGTAAGAAGCCCAGAGTCTAAAGGAGAGCTTCAACGAGGAAGCAACCAGTCTTCCCACCAACTAGAGAATGTTAATTGAGCACTAGACCCTCTAAAACCCGTGTCAAACTCAAAGCCAAGTTCGGCCCACCATAACTTTTTATGTGGCTATGTTTTTATTCTTTTATGTTATATTCATTTCCTAGTACCCAGTGTACTCTCCTTTGTTACTTTCTCTCTCTATACACCTTTTCTCCTCTCACTCCAGGCTGGTTTCTCCTGTTATATCCCGTTATTTCCCCATCAGTACTTTTCCGGCTTTGTGTTCCTGTTTCCTGTTTTTGTTCTGCTCTGGCTCCCTGATTTACCTGTGATTTTTGTACATCTTTGTTAATCCTTTTCATGACGCTTTCATCACTTACTTGCTGCCTCTCCTCGTCTGCATTTCGGTCCACTTTAAAACTCAGCAACCCTGTCAAACACTTACTGTTATAACTAAAGATAATGATGACTACATGTAATATTTACACGGTAACAAATAATAGAGCACAACACACTTTTTAGATTTTTATTTGCAGCATAGTTTGGAAATCATGCATCCTTTTTTCTTCGCTTGTCAGCCTATCACGTAAAATCCATCCAAAGCACACGGAGGTTAGAGGTTGTACATATATGTGAGCAGTTTCACAACCTAATCTGTTTTCTTCTCAAATACTGCAAAGTAACTGAGGTGGTGAGAAGGATTCCTGCGTGTTTGCATGATGTGTAACTTCAATTCGACTTTGCACAAGATATTCTATACTCTTAAGCACAGCGCACGAACAATCTCACTGCTGATTGCCCGGATTTCAACACACTGACTGACCTGTCACCGAATGCCTGAGCAGTTTCTCCACTTGTGAATAAGGGAGGACAGACCGTGTCATCCAGCCTTGCGGTTCTTGACTCTCACAAAGCATATTATTAACAACTCTCTGTCTGTGTTATTAGCAGGCTGCTGAACTCTTTCTGCTCCTCTGTTATTAGCGCAGATGACCTTTGAATGCATTCAGTGTGAAGCAACACTTCTGGTAGAGTTGGGAAGAAGGAGGATAAAATCATACATGGAGCCGCTGAGGGAAAGCCTAACCACAAACTGAAAGAGATTTGATACTCTCTGACCACAGAGTATGTCAAAACCCAGATTTACCCAATTGTTATGACACCCTGATAATAAGGCTGAACATATTAAAGGGTCGACTATACATTTGCTTTAAGATTGAGCATTCAAGAAGCAGTCTTTAGTTTAGGAGTTCAACATAAAGGAGAGGATTCAAGCATCTGGATTTCCCCTTCATTTCACCCACGGACTCAAGCCTCTTCCTTGGAAAATCAGCTTTTATCTGCTGCTCAACTCCTCTGCCAGACCTCATGTAATCATAAGCGTATCTGCCTTGGCCCACATCCACAGAATACAACACATGGAGTCAAAAGGTTTGTGAGGGAAGGGGAAACATGGATTGGACCGGCATAAATAGCACGGCATACCGCAGATTAATTGAAGACATCATTCGCAGAGAACATGCATTTTCCAGACTTTCTTGTGCAAAACCTTCCCTGGGACTTTTCCCAAAAAAAAGTTCCCTGGAAAAAGAAACTCCTTCTCAAGTTTCTAAATCACATTCAGTATTACTCCGGTCTATTTGTACTGATATAAATAAATTTTATCCTAGAAATGTGCTTCCCCTTTGCGGAGACATTTCAACTATTGCACCATAATTGGTCTATTAAAAGGATGCTATAAATAATGCATTAAAAAAAGTCAATACAGCTGGGTAAAGATGACCTGAAGAAGTCAGAGTATTGACTTCATTTGACAGCAAAACAAAATCAAGGCTTAAGTTTTACAATCCTGTTAAAATAGCTTTAATTTGACATAAAGCCTTTATATGTCAGCTAAGGAGCACATTTATTTAGGAAAAAAATATTAAAACAGAGAAACATCTGCATAAATGTTCTCATTCCTGGTCGAACTCAACACTTTATGCGTGCTTTGACTGAAAAACCACATCCAGTACTCTTTTATGACAGTTTATCCACATAATAAACAAGGAATTGATAATATTTGCCTTGCAAATATTTTCTAAATATGTCAAATGGTGAGGTTATTTCTTGTCCATAGCGCTGCTTAGGTTACTCTTGATTTTCAGGGGAATTTTTGCTCTGAACTCAGGACCAGTCAATGCAAAACTTAGCTTTCTTAGCATTGTGGTGTTGACATGGATGGATGTTTTAACTCTCTGTGGTGCTAAGGGTGTGCACTCTCATGAAAACTTGTTACAGAAGCTCCTTTTTTGTCTTTGACTGTTTTTAAACCCCTGAACCTCAGCAACAACATGACACATTGAAAGTGGAAATACTTTTGAGATCATCTGTTTTTTTGGGGGGGGGGTTGCGGACAGTTTATGTGTGCATACATTTGAGAATCTCTGCATGATGTCATCATAATACAGGAGCAGGAATGTTTACTTGATACTAACATGGTGATTTCATTTTGGTGCATTTTTCTTGTAAATGCCAAAATGAAGATAGACTGGCAATACGAAAGGAGTGTTTGGATTTGGAAGGATACGCATTTGGCTTTAGGGAGGTGAAATGCTGTTGCCTTAATGTGATTCTTCTGAAAAACGCATATAATGAACAGTTTATTGATGTTTCTTAGGTTACAGATGCTACAGAGCTTAGCTTCTGTCTCAGTTTGCAATGCTATCCCCATATAATCACTCTCTATAGCTGACCAACAACAATATTACAACATTTCAAGTTGATGCTTTTGAGCCTATAATGCTGCCTGGCACTGAAGAAATCAGTTTTATCTCCTGCTGCTTTGACTGCTCCCCTGCTGTGCTGGGGGTATGCATGAGATGAGCCACAAACATCTCAGAGGGATGTCAAAAACGTCAACAGGAAATCTGCAAAGTCTGAAGGATAAGCTTTTACTCTAAAGACACCCATGTCCTTCTGTCTGTGTACATTGCAACCATTCATTCAAAGAGCAAGACAGGTTGATTTAAAAGAGTTCAGATTTGTTTTAAAGCTGGCAAGAGCTGACATGCATAAATAAAAACCTGGGCTGATGTGTTGAAAAACTAAAACAAGAGAGAATAAAGGCCAGGATGCCTTTAGAAACATGCCTTATTTCATAAACTGGCCTCAATAATAACCCAAGTAATACGGCATAGTGAAGTTAGTGTTTTCTCGCCCTAATAAGAGCACAAACAGCAGGACAATGCAGCCCACGTACTGCACGGTACAGAGAGAAAGAGTGAGACTTTTAAATATGCGGCAGAGGCGTAGGAGCAAAAATCTGAACCGTTGCCATCTTGGTTTGTAGAACACATCTAAGGAATGGTGCCACCGGCTGCTCTACAGTCTGCACAAAGTACACAAATTAGTTCATATCATTTACAGATCTCTGTTGTATGTACGACATGCGGATGCATTTTATGCTGCTTTTGCATGAGGAACTTGCAGTTTATGTATTTTTTCCCTTTTTAGGTCAGGTTCCAATGACAAATGTAATGTTTCCATGACAACAGAGTGAAAAACCCTCCAAAGAGGAACATTGAATTCATTGAGTTGCTGTTTTATCCACCACTGTCACGTACATGTTTAGTAAAGTTGTCGTCTTGGAAGGTGAACCCCTGGGCTAGGCTCTTTACCCAAGATGTCTACCAATGTGTGTATCCATGTGTAGATGTGTGTGCTTTTGGGAGTGCGAATGGTCAGTGTGCTTTCTCATGAGGTCCATTTGTTAGGTTAAAAGTACTTTTTGAAAATTACACATTAGCAGCTGTTAAATATACATTTCATCAAGCCTACATTCAGCATTAATTTTTATTTAATTGGTCTGAGATAATATTTTAATATTACTGTAATCCGCCATGAGCAGAAAATCATCAAAAGTGGAAAGCTCTTTGTCAATTAGTTAATTTGTAAACTGTAATCTGGCATTTTATTGCTTTTGAACTAATGGTTTCTTCTGCTTCTTGGAGACTACAGGAGATCCTGAGTGCCCCCAACGAACATTGTAATTTTTATTACTCATGAATGTTCAAATTAGTGATCGCAGTTGCCCCATTATTATGGGGAAACAAAGGTGTCACATAATAAGCTCCAATTATGCATGTATTTTTTTTCTTGCATTGATTCAACATTTGTCAAAATTGTGTATTTAAGAAGCAAGTAAATGTGGGCGTGTCAATAAAGTATGTGAATGCAGCTTTAAACTTTAGTCACCCTTTCACTCCAAAGCACTTTTACTCTTCTCTCTGTACAACTTTCTGCTTGCCTGTGACCTGTGATGCTCGGTGGAGAAGAGCCCAGTCCCTCTGGACCACCGCAGCTGAAGATAACATCCACACATACCAGGAAATCCTCTGCTTGCTTTTATTTATTCAAGCCTGCAACTCGGGTAAGTACAGAGAACGGGGGACACAGAAGGAATTTTCCTCCCATGCGCTGGCGGCTCAAACGCATTCACACACACACACACACAAAAAAAAACATAAAACATATACACAAACACACCCACATGCATGCATGCATCACAGACCTGGTGGTGACCTTGTCTCTGCAGAGTCACTGAAACATGAATTTTAAACAAGCACCATTTCCGCCAAGACCATACGACCCCCTCAAACACACCGCAAAATTATTCACCGTATTGTCATGTCAGAGCTGCCTGAAGCCAAAGTACGGTGTGAGTTCCTCATGCTGGATTTCGGAGACTACGATCAGGATGTCAAATCTTCTGCATTCTAGACTTTATGCAAGTGAAAAATATCCCTGAACCAAAGGGCAGACATTTACATGCGCCGGTGTAAAACTGAGAGCGCCGTCAGAGGAATACTATATATTTACAGCTTTGCTGACTCTATGAGTCGGTGAGCTTTTGCAAAGACAGTATGTGAAAGCATGTATGGGTTGATACAAATAGAGAGAGTCAGGAATGTAGGAGAGATGGGGATGAATGCAAGCTCCTCAGTGACACAAAGACATGTTTCGAGTTTTGACAGAAGTGAGAAAATTCCTTCCAATTTAAGGCTTTTTGACACCCATCTAACAATCAGAGTGATATCAAGAGACTTTTGTCTGCCCTCCAGAAACAGTACCTCCATCAGCAGGATGTTCACCTTCTCAACATACAGAGAAAGCTGCCTTCCTAGACCAGAGAGTCAAACAAATGAAAGCGCAACACACTGCCAAAATGTCAGCTAATGATGCTGGCTGACAGGTTTGAAATCGGCCGATCCTCTCCTGATGGACAACATGGATCAACGTTGCTCTCTTGTTGTCGGTCTTGCTCTGTTGGCTTGTTGGGTAAAATGTTGCATCAATCAAACAAAGCGTGAGTGGAGTAATACAGTGGCTTACTGAATGTCTTTCTAAACTTTTTCCACATGTTTTAAACGTTGCCAAAGCACACTTTAATATGTTTAGCTGGATTTACATACAATATAAGGCTGTTAATTGACAGCACAAAACTTGTACAAAAAAAAGTTCTACAAGTAAACGTAGCATATATTTGCAACCAGCACTTTTTAATCTGATACCCATAAATAAAATCCACTGCTACCAGTTTTTTTTCGGATGTCCCTTAAGTTAGTTCAATCCAGTTTATTTATATATTGCCAGTTCACAAAGTGTGTTGTCTCTTGGTACTTTGTAACAATTCCAAGTATTCAAGGAGACATAAATACTGAACAAGGTTTTTTTACTATTTGATGTAATTAAATCCAGTAGTGAATAATCACCAGCTGTTCTGTTAAGTCCTCAGTGGTCTGTTGAGAAGATTTGTGCAACAACATCATGAAGGACAAGAAGCTGTGTAAACATTTAAAACGGGATTAGGTTAAATAAAATTACTTACACTTTGAACATCTCATAGAGGTCTCTTCAATCCGTTATTGGACAGTGGAAGGCTCATGGTGTAAATGGTTGTGCAAAGAGCTGGACCAAATAAGCATTTAAATGTAAATATGTGATAACCAAAAAATAATAAAAAGGTTCAAGAGTACATTAAATAAATCCTAAATCAATAGATCAAATCTCTTATAATGAGCTTAAAAATTCATATATCACAAATAACACAGCTGTACTCCAGTTGTTTGTGAACACAGAGGAGAAGAAAATGACATTTCTATATGCAAAGAAACAGCGACACTCTGTGGTTGTATCGTGGAAGTGAATTTATCAGGTGGTGTCCAAAGTGTTGCCTGTTGGGTGAAGCTCAAACCAACGAGTATAATTCTTATTCTGTGTGTTTTTTCAGACTTTAAAGAGTTTAAAGAAACACGTTTTACAAATTATACAGCTTTATAGTGCTTTAAAAGAAAAATGTAAAAGATATTTTAAGGTTCCTTTTTCTTTTTGAGTGTCAGCACATCTTACAGTGGGATTAACAACAAAGGAGACTACATCTAAAGCTGAAAATGTGTTTAAGACCTGACTACTTGTGCGCTGTCTTGTGCAGCCTTTCTCTTTGAAAAGTCAAAAATGTCAACATTGAACATATGTGTGGATTTTAAGGTTGCTTTGTGCATTTCTTATTTTGTAGTGCTATTTTTTTGTTTGGTTTTGGCCCAAAGTATATCAAGAAAAACAATCTCCTGCTGCATCACATCACGGCCTACAGCCTGAACTGCTGATACAGGGCAGGATGGATCCAAACTTTTATGTTATTTATGCCAAATTTTGACCAAACAAATCAAATTCCACAGCTGAATCCTGACTCATCAGACAAATATGTCCAAGAAAAGTAAGACTTTTCTCTTGAATGGTGAGTGCCAGGCTGCACATTTGCAGTGAAAAGGTCATGGATTCAAATGCTGGCCTGGCAGCCATCTTCGTGGAGCCGAAGTATAAATTGATATTATGTACAAGTGTATGGACTCATGTTTATCCTGACTGTGTGTATTGACTTGTAATGGAGTAGTGATCTGTCAAGGGTGTCTGGCTCAGTAACCACTGGAGATGGACACTCCTCCCGATCCACTGGTCTGATAGCCCATAGAATCAACCTTTCATGTGAACTATTAGATCTCCTTTCACAAGTTATTATGTCTAATAAAGAAAAAAAAATCATCCCCACAAAAAAGACTATTAGATCTTAGACAAGGACAGCCATGCAAAGTACCATAATTATGTCTTTTTATCTAAATGTTTTTTGAGGTCTTTCCAGATCAGCAGCTTGATTTTGAAATGTTCTTACAGTGTATTAAGCAGACTCTCACACACACACACACACACACACACACACACACACACACACACACACACACACACACACACACACACACCCTCCCCCCTCACACACACTCACACACACACAAGCATGTTTTTACTGTTCTATGAAAAGTTACATTTATGTCATTTAGCTTAATCAGACAGGTGGACCATGTCAGTTTTCAAGTTAGATATGCCACAGGAGCAATGAAACAAAAGAAGGGGGATTTGTTAGCAACTACAGACAGAGAGGCTTTTGTGAGAACTAAGAACTCAGATTGGTTCATATTTCAACTCAAATACATCATCATGATTTTCATCTAATTAAATCCTTAGCACATTTCAAAACTCTGGAGAAAGTGCTAAACTAGCTGTACATCAATGAAACCTTAAAAAGTTTACATAACATGAACAATTAATATTTTGTGTACTGAAAATATTTTCACCAAAAAAAGAAAAGATTTCAAAAATGATTTGGCTCAAAGTCTGAGTCAGTTTCATTTATTGTATGTCAGTTAAAGTAAGGTTGAACGAATCCACTCGGCATAAAGGGATGCAAGAGCCCCCCAGTGGATGAAAGCGGAACACCACCGGCTGTGTGAAAAATCACACTCCCAGAGCTGAAGTTGGAGAAAGTTTGGTGGAAGGCGCCGGAGCCTGAGCTGCAGGACGGTGGGTTTGGACTGACACTGACCAGGGAGCTGGAGCCGGTCTGTAAGGTGCTGTCCGCCCCGGGGTTCTGCTTTTTCCACTTGGTCCTCCTGTTCTGGAACCAGATTTTCACCTGCGTTTCGGTCAAACTCAGGGACAGAGCCAGGTTCAGTCTTTCGCACACGGACAGGTACCGAGTAGCGCGGAACTTGTTCTCCAGAGCCACCAGTTGCTCGTATGTGAACGCTGTTCTGGCGCGTCGCGGTTTGGCGCACGCCTGGTCAACACGCCGCCGCTTGTGTGGCGATGAGTCCCGCGGGGTGACCACGGCTGTCCTGCCTGCGTCCTCACGCTCGCTTGAGGAACACGTTAGAATGGGATCAGGAAGGACCGCTGGGTCTTCATCGCCTGTCTCTTCTCCTGTAAAGACGAAATAAGGTCAGGGCAGTGGCGCCAGCAAGGGAGGGACATGGGGGGCAAAGGACCCCCACATTGCAGACCCAACCAAAGAGAATATGTTCTATTTATATTGATTATCACACAAAAAACCACAGAGATTCCCAAAGGCAGGTCATAAAAAAATGTAACTTGCGTACAAGACATTGAATTAAAAAAAAGAGAGGCACAGTTGCACATCCTATAATAATCAACAGATTTCTGTTGCATTATAACGTTTGAGGCATAAAGGACAATGTTGTGAGTTTTTATATCAACTCAAATTGTGTTGATTTATCAAAAACAAAAAAACAAACACAAAAAACAACCCCAACAAGAACTCATTTGGCATGCGTGTTTCACTTTATTTTCATTTAACACAATTGTCACAATCACAAACAAAGTGGATTCGACTGGCCTTTCACTTACAGAGCAAAGTTTTAAAGGCTGCCTTAGACAGGAGCGTCTCCAGAAGGTTGTCAAGTGGGCGTGACGTATCCGGGCCATTTGAAATGCAGTTCGGATCTCTCGAAAAGTTACATTTTCATAAAACATAAATCTTTGTTCTTTGTAGAATAACCCATAAAATACTTTGAGTTCTCAACTGAGTTGCCGAATTAATGTGAATCAAGAAAAAATGAGCCCTGCAATTGGAGTGAAGAACTGATGGAAAGAAATCTTTGGATGAGGTAATGACACTTTGCTGAAGTTTTGAAAATATGTCTGACTTGGAACTTTTGCTCTTTCTGTGTGAAAATGTTACACTACAACTGGAAGAAACTGCATCTGCTCAGCATCTTATGAATCTGATCCTTTCCTCTTCTACATAGGTTTCCTATTTTTAGATTTTAAGCATGCAATACAACATTCATCAAGCTCGCAAACCTCCATATTTTTTGCTCCTTCATCTGCTACAATAATTCAATATTCACACATTTTTTTCCACTCATTTGTATTTGTTTTGTTGTCTCTATTTTTCACTTTTTTTCAGTACTT
This sequence comes from Micropoecilia bifurca, assembly GCA_903067075.1. Classification (NCBI taxonomy): domain Eukaryota; kingdom Metazoa; phylum Chordata; class Actinopteri; order Cyprinodontiformes; family Poeciliidae; genus Micropoecilia; species Micropoecilia bifurca. The sequence goes on along the minus strand of CAEGAF010191779.1, from coordinate 1,859 downwards.
GCTAAGTTGACTCTGACCATGCAAATTTATCTTTCAAATAAGCATGGATCATTCTGATTGTAAATAAGAGTTGTTGTTGTTTTAATTGACAGTTCTAGGGGATTCTTAATATATAGGTTTTTTTTTCCTTTTCAAATTTACAAAAAAATAATCAAAAAACATGCAAGGCTTCTGCAACAGCGATGAAAAAACTTGCATCTAAATAATAGTGTGGCCCCCTGTTCAGGTTTGTGGTGCTGAAGGATCAGGTCTTAATAAGTTAGAAATCTGTCTAAACTTGACAAAAATGATTATGCTGAGAAATTTCCATAAATCTTTTTTTCATGATAAATTTAACTACAAAATCAAGGATTTTATTTATTTATTTATTTATTTATTTATTTATTTATTTATTTATTTAATCTAAGAGATATTTGATTTGGGGTCAGAGGTTAGCGGAGCGTAAAGCTGCATTCAGAGGAGAAGGAAGACTTGGTCACTAATCCTTAAATAATTTATAAAGCGCCCGGCGCTTCAAATGTCATGTTGCGGAAAAGAAATCCCGTCTAAATCCAGCTCCGCCACCCCAGCCGTGACGTGCTAATGGAGTTTCATATTTGCTGCGGGGATCGATAAATGTCATCTATTTAAAAGGAAGTTTTAATCGAACGATATTTAGGATCAGACATGGATGGGGTTTGAGGTTTGTACCTGCAAGGTGCTGGAGGGAGATATGCAGGAAGCAGTAATGGGATATCGATCAAAGCGCGCAGAGGCATCCTCAATGGGACGATTTAAACAATTATCTGGCCTGCCTGTCCCGGTGCCAATCACAGGCGGGGGCTCTGGGAGCGAGTCTTTGTGGCTTCCCCCAAAGGAAGCGAGGCTTTGGAAATTAAAGGAAGGTCATCCAGAGACGACAGCAAATCTGATACCAAATCACTTTCCTGCGTTTTAGGTTCAATTCATTTCATTTTGAAGAACCAAAAAAAAAAAAGACAAAGTTTATTTTATGCGTGTTTAATTTACTAATTTTTTGTGGAAATCTCTCCGTATTTTGAACCTAAAATAATATAATTGTTAGTAAATAAAAAAAATAAAAAAAAAAGTGGCGTTTTCTTTACCTGCATCTGTGCGTTCATCCCTCAAGTCTCTTGTCGCTGCGCTGGTCCAATCCAAACTTGTCCCCTCAGCATCCGGCACAGTTAACTTCTTAGCGATGGGAAGTTCGTTTGCTCTTTTGCTGTTGAATTTGTTGGGATCCAATATGTCAGCTATAGAAAAGGAAATCTTATGGCTAGACATCATTATCGCTCCACGGGTATAATCATCCTTGGATGCTTTTTTTTTAAGACCTGGAATGTCGGAAGAGGCGGTTGCTGTGCGTAATTACGCGCCTGGAGACGAGCTTATCGTTTCTTTTTGCAGCGGGCTTGCAGTTCTCAAACTTCATGTGGAGCGGGCTTTGGAGAGGTTCCTCCTCAGAATGCAGACATCACTCCCCTCTGCTGCTGTCAGTCTGTCTCGCAGCGTGAATGAAATGACCAGTGCGCAGTCTTTAAAGCGTGTGAGCCCCGACTCACCCCTCCTCCCCCAATTCTCTCAACCAGACACGTGACACAAACACTATTAGTGTTTCACACGACCACCTAATGGTCTCAAAGCGTCCAATGATAATCACCCATATCATTAAACCCAATAATTGACGAGTTGCATGTAAATTGGGCGCAGATGGCTCTTGATTCATTGGGAATCGTCCTGCCTTTGCACCTTTGACTCTATTTAACACGTTTTAATCGAGCAATATATATATAGGTGTGTGTGTGTGTGTGTGTGTGTGTGTGTGTGTGTGTGTGTGTGTGTGTGTGTGTGTGTGTGTG
>CAEGAF010191772.1:0-12444 GCA_903067075.1 Micropoecilia bifurca | reverse complement strand
GTTATTTACCATGACAAAAATATACAAAAAAATAAAAAATTAAAACTTTCCCTAATCAAAGCAAATAATAATTAAAAAAAAGCTTTTTTTTTTTTTTTTTTTTTTTTTTTTTTTGACAAATATAAGACTGGCATTTCTGTTTTTGTTGTTGTTGTCGTTTTTCCCAATTGGGTCTTTTGTGCCCTCCTGGAGAAACCGCCCATGTGCTCCGTTTGGTAGCGAGATGGTTCACCACTGCTCCATGGTTTCTCTGTTTGTGGACAACGGTCCACAGTGTGGTTCCCTAAAGATGGAAACCCCAGGAATGGCTCTGTAATCCAGTCCGGAATGATAAACGTGTCCCATCTGTTCCTGAATAGTGAAAATGGGGATGGAGGTCCCCCCACCCTCAGAGTTTTCAAAGAAATGCTGTAGAAACCATTTTTTCCCTTCAACCTACCACCTGTGGGGAGACAAAACAAATAGAACTGAAGGTTGGGAGACAATTGGACAACATCTACTTCTCAGGAAAATCTTTTTTATTTTTCCCCCTAGGTAAAATTGAACTTCCCTCTTTTCCGTGTATTTGAAATCAGATTTCTGGAGAAACTCCGTGCCTGATTGCATATCCACCTACTCACTGTGGCAACACAGGCCTGTTCTGCTGTGAGTCATTTCATGTGTGCAGGTGAAATCCTTCAACTAGATCCAGGTTTTGCTGTGCTAACAGGTGCAATTTGAGCAATTTTTCAACACTGTAATCTTAGTATGGAGTCAGTCCAAAAGCTTAAAGGACTACCAGGACATACAGATCAGAAAAAAGTCCTCAACATCCTATTTTCTATGCTGTAGAAGTCAAACAGAAGGACACTTTTTTGCCAAACCCTCACCAAAGCCTGCTTCATAAAAGGTGGATTAAAAATGAAATATGCTTTTGAATTTCTTTGCCAAACCAAAAACTAGCTAAACTGATCCACTGTAAGAAGATCCTGTGCTGCTCTACCAAGAGCCCTTGCACTAACCTCTGAAAAATGACTTCATGTCATCCAGCATGAAGCCAGACAGGAAACTGAATGGAGTGCTTTACAACAGTGTTCAAAGCTTTCCAATTTCCACGTATTTTCTGTAAATCACACATCTGGTCTTCACCAAGTGGCAACAAAAATTGATGAAGTCAGCAGAACACTACAGACATGGGTGAAGGTTCACCTTACAGCAGGTGAATGACCCCAAACCTACAGCTGAGATACAAAGCAACGGTTCAGACCGACCTCAGTCATGTGTTACAATGACTTCAATCCAACTGAGAATATATGAAGCTTAAAAGACTTGCAGTTGTAAATGCAGCCAAAGATATTGACCGAGCTGATGTACACTAAACGTTCCTCTTTTCACCCATTTGTAAGAAGTTCAAAACCGTTTACCATTTTAGCTCCACTTTGTAATTAAATGTTATCGTGTCAAACTGCAATAAAATGCCTGAATTTTGTGGTTGCAAAACAGATTTATGGATTATGAATTAGGGGTGGACAATTATTGTATTGTTCATCACTAATTAATTTATTATTATAGGAATAAACTCCTATTTAGAAAACCCTAAAAGCAAAAAAAGTCTGATGGGATTGTGAGCGTTACCATTTTTCGCCACTGTTCGAGAGAGTCAACTAAATAAAATATGATAAAATGCTGTTACTATGCATTTTAGTGATACAAATCACAATTCTTTACGAGGTTGATGTCATTAAAAAGCACTTTCTAAATAGGAATGTTTTTGCAGAGCAGTATTTGTGTTTGTGATACTATAAATGCTGTGACACAGTCACCCAACAAAGCAATAAATATTACAATAACACCCAAAATATTGTGTTAAAACTGTCAAGTCCGTATTGCCCACCCCTAACATCAATCACTGAAAGTAGGAGAGTCGACATTTCAAACTTCTTATACATCAACCACACACACACACACACACTGGAAAATTCCAGATTTGTAAAGTTTTATAGCTGCATATTTCCAAGAAAATGGGCAAACTTCCAATTCTCAATAAAAAAAAAAACAAAAACAAAAATTCCAGATATAAAACAGGTGTGTTTTCATTCCAAGAAGTCATGCTCTGTTTTTCTCTGGCTTTCCTTCAAAAAAAAAAAAACGAAAGAAAGAAAACTGAAGGAGAGCAGAGGAAATGTTGCATTTCTCTCCGGAGAGGAGCTCGTTACGCAACACGTTTCCATTCACTGATGGCCACCTCAGTCAGGATCTCCTGCGAGCCGCAGCAGAGTGCACTTTGTCTAACCTTCAACACAAATAGAAACGGCTGTGATACAAGCCCACTTCCACTGGAAACCTACAGAGAGCGTTTAGGTGAACCGAGACTCACCACAGCAGCAGCTGTCAATAATAAGCAGCTTCATCAAGAAAAAGCCCTTATTGCTGAAGACTAGCATGGATCTACTGAAGAAATACAACAGAACTAAAGCAGGTTAAGAACTGATGGTAAGATTAATGATAAGCTCAACATCACTGATTTTACAGTTTAAAACAAATAAAGTGCAAAACAGACATTAGTAAACACAATACCACCTCACTGAGTCAGGTAAATGGAGGATCCATTGCTACAGTTTTCTTTGGGTGCATCCACACCAGCCCCACTGAGTCCACTCTAATTAAACTCCAGGTAGTTCATCTAGAAAGTCTGGTTCATTTAGGAAGGTGTGAAAACACTCCAAGAGTAGACAAGCTATGATACAATATATATATATAATTGCAAAACATTTGCTGTAAACTACAACAGTATCATTAACCTTCATTTTCCAGTTTGTCTCCCTTTATAATTACAGAAATATTCCTCCTGCTCTCCAAAACCTTTAGATTATCAGCCACTTTGTAAGCACACAGTGTGGACAATAAGAGTCCATTCAAATGGGAAACTATGTTACAGATATGAACACACTGTAAATGCCTAGAATGCCAGATTCTAGTTAAGTGAAATCTGATGGCTGTTTAAGACTCCTTTTATTTGAAGGTATTCAAGCTCACGAATACAGATATGATGGATAAAAATTTTCCAGTCGTGCTGCCTCTTTTGTTTAAAGCTGAACACCATTTAGTGTTGCTATACAATATCAAATAAAACGCTAGCAGTTGGAACATGACAAAACGTGGCTCGAGTTTACTGGGTGTGAATACTTTTGCAGGGGAGGGAATGTCAATGCAGCGATAATGAAATTCGGAGAATCACATTTGCATATGAAATTCAGCATCTCCAGCAGAACCACCTGGAAAGTCATCTGCATCCGAATCCCACACTGGCTTAGCACCTAAACCCCCCGCAGAGCCTGGAGGCAGAGAGGGGTGGTGGGGGGACGTTCTCAACAGGATCCGTAGGTTTATACCGAATATGAATGACCGAGCAGACAAAAGCTATGCAGCAGCTCTGCAGAGAGAGAGAGGCAGAGTCTCTGGATGCAAATGCAAACCTTCTCGCTTTAGTGCGACTTCTCACAAATTCCTCAGCCATCACGAGGAGCCATCGCTGCCAGATGTTTTAGTCAGACCTTAAGACAAAAACAAAAACCCCACATGCCCTAAAAAGAAAAACCAAACTTTTTCTGCTGTGGATGGACAGAAGCCATCGTTTGAAAGGAGAACTTCTGTTTACATACTGGAAAGGCGGCGTAGTTCACGGCTGTTCCGTCCCTGGGTGTGACCTGGACCCAACCCAGAAAAATGACCAGTTTCCCACATCCCAGCCCCAGTAGAGAGGCTGCTGAGGGACTCTAAACAAGCAAGTTCCCATCAGTCTGTCCCCCCCCCAGTGACCCAAATCCCTCTGGACACATAGTTCTTTAGGGTCTCTCTCCACGACTCCGATTCTTTACCACAACGTCCCCGCATGCTGACCATTCCTCTGAAGCTGTGGGTGGAGACTGGCTGTTTGTTTTGAGTGCTTTGACATGTGGGTGGGGGTCCGCATAATCACAAAAGGGAAGGGGGGGAAAAAAATTGAGGGAGAACATGTTGATCCTTGAATTACAAGAAAGAAAGAAAAAAAGACCCTCAAAATCTGTTTACGACAAGAAAGCTGGAGCCTATCAGAAGGAGCGGCTCCAGCGGTCGTTTACAGTCTGAACCCAACAAGGCCTATCAGCCCAACGCAAACACAAGGCAGGCGGCACAATCAGCAGATTCAACTCCAAAAGCTCAGGATAAGAAAAAAAGAAGCTGATTTCCTGAGGAGTCATCTGCAGAGATCCAGAGCAAAGGTGATGCTTTATCCAGGGTCAAGTTTGCTTTACAGACAACCGTAGTGATACGCGCCAGACGTCAGACTCAACGAACCAAAACAAGCCTGCAGAGCAGAAGGTCAGGATCGCACTGAAATACTCGCAAAGTTTGGTGTCAATATAGTTTATAGGTTTTGCAACTTAAAGCCAACATCATTATTGTGTTGTGGAAAACATGCCGTGCACATGTTTGATGGTCGGTATAAAATTATTACAACATTATTTTGTGGTTGCCTGTCAATGTGGTCGCCGCTGTAAATACTTAAAAGAAAAAGGAAAAAGAAAACAAAACAAAAAAAAAACAAGCTATATACACACAGGGACCTATGCTTGTCAAAACCAGAAAAATAAATAAATGAATAAATAAATAAATAAATAAAAGTAGTGGTTGTAAACACTACAAGGAATTTCTGTATAAAATGTGCAATATTAACTGGCTGCTATACAGAAACGCTTGCATTAACCATACTAAGCTACGTAGCTTAGCATGACGACATGCCAACTGTATTAAGAGTGAAAACAGCTAACCACAAATATCAGTCTGACATACACAACTTTGCAGCTGCTAATGACAAACTCTTTTATTAAAAAGGCACATCTGCTCAGAAATTCTCTTTATGAACAATATATACTTAAAATGTGTATCAACTGGTACGCTGGTAGAGATTTTAGCATAACAAAGTCCTTTGATGTGGATAAAGTGATGAAATTTCTCAATGCTAAAGTTTTGTCAACATTCTGACTGCTTGTCGCTTTGAGCAGAATTAGATATGAATCCAGATATATAAAGAGGGATTTTGTCAGCGATACAATATTTTGTCTAGCACCACAATCATGCTGAGGTTTTATACAAGTGGGATTTCAGTGGCTGAAACTCAATTAACACAGGCGACATCAAGCCCATTTTACTGGGTATAAACTCCAACATACTGCTCATGTGCTCCAGTAAACAATCGGTTCAATCAAATTTTAACATTGTTTCCACCGTTAAAACAGTAAAAGCACCAAAAGATCCGGTTTAAAATATAACAAAGCCACACAGCTGGGAAGGAAGTTCTGAAGGAATAAAAGAGAAAAACACCAAGAAATAACTTTCAGAACCGCTTGGGCAGATAAACATTGTGATGTCAGTTATACGTTTTAAAAAAAGGATCACTATAAATCAGAACATTTGGGAAATATTCCACATTCGTTGCAAGTTGGAAAAAGATAATGTCTATTTACAACTCCAAGTGGGGATATGCTTTTACAAAAAGATCATGTTGTACTGAAGAAGAGTAGAAGCCAGTGATTTATATCATAAATCTTCCAGTAAAGCAGATGTTGTTCACTCCTACCAATTTCCAGCAAGTGCCAGCTGGTTTTGAGGAGTATGGAGCGCAGATACAGTAAAACTACTACATAATTATATTAAGTTACTAAACAAATCCGCCTCTTGTGACTGGAAGTAATATTAACATTTCTGTGAAATGTTAATATAATAAGAGTCCAGACAGAGAATTGAGGGAGAAGCTAAATGTCTTCCAGTCTCAAAAACTTAAGACCACATCAAAAAAATAAATGACCAGTGGGAACATGCAAAAAGCTGGTCAGATATTGCAAGAATAAATAAATACATTATAGATGTCAAATTTAAAAACAAAACCCATCTCTGCTGAAGAAGAGAAAAGGTTGAGCAGAATCAATCCTGACCTGAGCTCTGACATGTGAATTATTATGGATCATGCAGCAATTCCCCCGGTGTTTTTTTTTTTTGGGTTTTTTTTGGTCTGGCAGCAGAGGAGACGTTTGTTGTTTTGTTTGAGGCTAGATGCAAACAGCAGCTGTTTCTCCAGAAGAAGAACAGAGGAGGACAAGTCCATCAGGCTTCTGTCCCCCACCTGCACCATCAGCACAGCAGGGCTGATCATCTCAGTCTGATTGCGCCTTTCTTCTGAACTAGCAGCTGTAATTTAGTCAGAAAGCAGCCAGACATGAATGGAAAGCGGGGGGAACCCTGGCCTGAGGTGAGCAGGACGGGGAGGGAAAATTACAGAAGCCTGGACAGCTCGTTAAAAAATAATAATAATAAAACTAACGTAAATAATAGTTCGTGTCTATAGGTGTGTGTGTTTTTTTTTGTACGGACACAAACATTTATAAAATATCTAATTCCTCCTTCTTCTTAGACCTTTTTGTTTTTTTAAGCACAAAAACCTGACGTCTGGTCTGCGGGTAATAAAACTGTAACCGAGCCGAGGCAGAGAGAGCCGCTTACCTTCCACAGTGAACAACGCCCGGTCCCTGGGTAAAAGTGCCCAAAAAAAAAAGTGGGGGGGGGGGAGGGGAAAGAAAATTAAAAGAAATGGACCCAAATCCTCAAAATGCGCCCGGCGCTGACAGGGAAGCGGCGTACATCCTCCCAGCGTGTGAAAGCAAATCTCCTACGCTACAAACTGAACGCTGCTCCCTTTTCAAGCCTCCAAACTTTAGCTCCTCCCTCCGCACACGCTGCCTGCGTCGGACCCGGAGCCCAGCGGAGCAACACGCAAACGACGAGGAAGAACTAATGGACACCTAAACAAACACAGAAAGCCCGACGCCTCACCCGGTTGATGGCAGGACCCCCCCCCCCCCACCCCCCAAAAAAGGAAAAAAATACATAATGTAATTGTCGAAAAGTTACATAAAAAGCATCACAGTTTGTAAAAGGAAATTCGATTGGTGTTATTTGTTTGATATCTCAATTAAGATACAGAAAGCACAGTATAAAGATGAACTCTGAATATTACTCTTTAGAATCATCTGGGTGTTAGTTAGACTTTAATTTATAAATGTGATGTTCAATGATGATTACATTTCTTATTTTTAATCCAATCAACACTTTAAAAAAAAGGTTTTGTTGTCTCTAGTGGCCTTTATTTGAAAGTAGTTTGACAGGAAAGAGGGTAAAGAGAGAGCGGGGAACATATGTGGCAAGTGTCACCAGGCCAGGAACCGAACCTACAACCACTGCCACAAGAACCAGGCCTCAATACATGGGGTACCACAGCACCCAAATCAACACATTTTGATTAGAATTCAAGTGAAAACTTCAGTTAACTGTCAGCTGATATTTTAGGAGCCACTTTATTAGATACATTATCGATTGCTTCCATAATCAGCCAACCAGGCAACATGACTGAAACTCAGAGCATTTAGGCATTAGAGGTGCTCCACTTGTAATCCAAACTAGGAAATTACGATTTTGCAGTGGGAAAAAATCCTCTGGAATGCCTAACTTGAACTTCCCACCGGAAAAGTGGGAGAAACTCTGACCACTCCCAGTTCAGATGTTCAAGGCCGACTTCGCGTTTCAAAATGGCTGCTCTTTGCGTCAACAGCAGTAGGCTGTAATGGAATCATGACTGTTTTGACGGATTGTCAACATAGTTTATTAGAGTTTATCATAACAAGAACTACATTTTTTTATCGCGATAAATGACAAACGATACGATAACTGCCCAACTTCAGAGTGTGGTAATACAAATGCTCCATATGCTATTTATTTTTATTGAAAAGAAAATAGAAGCACATTTTGTTGTGTCAAGACTGCATAATAAGTATGTTATTAAAGGTAGTGAAATTATTGTTCAAACACAAACCACAGATTTTGTGAAACAACGTAGAAGTCTGGTGTTGAATTTCATGCATCAGTCAAAGAAGGACCAAGATGTCACTTCAGTGTGTGAACTGCACTTATTTCCAAAAAATGCACCCTACGCTATGTATTTTTTGCAGCACGAAGCAACAAAACACAGAGAAGAAGCTCTGATTTCATTTCTTTTTTTTTCCACTCCAGACTCAAATTCTTCTTTCTCTGTCGCTGCTGATATTAGTTATCCTCTTTGTTCCTTGCAGGCTTTAAACAATGACTGACAGCTGAGCGTGTCCACTACAAAGAGAATTAGGGAGGATTATGTACAAAGGCAACGACCTGGGCAGGTCCAGACTCAGCCATTCATGTAATCTCTTTTTGGCTTGTTGCAGGAATAAAGAGAACTGTGAAAGCTAAGTTGTCTAGTTTCCCTTTAATAACAGAATGCAACAGCAAGTCCTGGCCTCTCCGCTTTTTCTGCTTTTCGTAGAAAACCCAGAAGAGACGATTTTATTGACGACCCGGGGAGGTGGGGGCAATTAAAGACCTGCAAGGGAGATATAGTCTTATAATTAATCTCCAGCTTTGCACTTTCAGCGACTGTAAGCAACATGGGAATTTGACAGATGTTTTGAGAAATGTGATGACAACAACTAAAAGCAGACGTAGAATGCTCTGGGCTGCATCCTAATGGCTCGGCTTGACGGAGGAGTGAAGGCTCGTTGTGAAAATCTTGTCGCTCTCTGCCGGGTTTCTATGTGGCAGTTTTCCTGAGAGTAGGTTGAGGTAGATATCTGTACTGAAAGCCTGATTAAAGTAAATACATATCGTATATGCTGAACAGGAAGGGGTTAGCCTAACGACAACGCTGCTGGTTTCTGCTGGACAGAAATAATCAAAGGGAAAAACCAAAGCAGGTGTGGACCTGCTTTTGGTTTTTCCCTTTTAAAAAGTCTCTTCACATTTTCCTCCCGGTAGGCCGGTGCGGACTCAACGTTCCTCTTCCTTATCTGTGGGGACGCTTGGTAATCCTTCAAATACAAACAGGGATTTACTTCTGAGATGGGAATCCTCCGATTTATGCTGAAAATAGGCTTTGAGCAGATGGAGGTGGATGCATATTCAGCAGGTATGCAAAATATTCATAGGTGTTTTCACATTTGATCACAAATGTGGTTTGTCTCTATTCGTATAGAGACAAACCAACACAAACGAGAACAGAGAAAAGGAGCCGATTGCAAACATGGGCTAGCCTCATGGTCAGCACGGTTCAGTCAAAGTCCAGATCTAAAACCTTTTCACAGAGGGTCCTCTTCCAGTCTCACAGAGTTTGAACTATTTTGCAGTGACGAATGGGGGAATCAGTTGTTTTCACAAAGTATTTACTCAAAAAATCTGTGTTCATTGGTAACACCAGGGGTGAAAGTAGTTTTAAATTCTCGGGGGTACAGTGTGGGTGTGTGTGTGCTTTGGAGTTTCTGTGCTGATTGTTTTTTTTTTGCACATCATGGCATGGAGTGCATCCTAGTTTTCCATGTCTGGCATATAACCATTCATTTTAGCTTTTAAACTGGTTATATTGATCCTGTGTCCAGACAGAGGGATAATCAGTAGCCAGCATCATGACCTGTTTGTTCTGAAGATCCTGCAGCTTCCACTTCTCTTCCTAACATGGCGCCTTCTCATCCTGACTCTCATACTGATAGGCACCACAAAGCTCTGTTAGGTTAAAAGCTCATCTTCTGAAGTTGGGATATTTTTCCCACAACAGGTTCCAGAGGAATCACCTCAAACCAGATGTTGTACTGGATTTTATTTCAATTTCATTTGTGAATGTTAGCTTCTCATTTTCAACAGTGGAAATATAAAGATTGAAAAAGGTTATCATTTTGGAGAAAGTCTCATCAACATTAATGTTTCCACTAAATAAGAACCAAAAAAAAATTGTTTGATGAAGGAAAAGCCTCTCAGACTCTGAGCCCGACAGCACCAAACTATTTTTGTATATTAGATAATTAATTTAATTTCACACAATTATGGCGCGATAGAAGCCATTTGTTTGTTAAATACTTAATGAAACATATTTACCGTGTTTGATGTTTGTTGTGAATGACGTAAAGTCACAAAGAACGAAGTAATTAGTTAATTGAATGTTCAGAAACTACAGCGGCTGTAAAGAGCCACATCAAAGGTAAAACAACCTGAACAGGTGATCAACTCTAAGCCACTCCTACCTTTTTACTCTCCGTCTCTCTGTCGTTTAAGCACAGCGGTTGCCGTGGCAACCTTTTGCGCTCCACAAGCCGACCAGAGATTACATTAAAAACATAACATTTAGTCCGTTACGATATCAGGTTTTCAGGCTTGATATTTATTTTGCGATCATTAATAAACCTCTCATGAACACAGCGGTGGTTGATTAGTTCATTTTAAACTCTTGCTCTGCTCATTATTTTGGTAATGGAACCGAAACGCACAGAAATGCGCAACACCTTGTTGAAACAATAGTCACTGAGATTATTATTGTTGTTGGGTTATTAATTTGAACACGTTTTGTTGTTTTTTGTTGTTGTTCTTTAATAAAGAACGTTTTAAGGAGTCAGATGAGGATGTGCTGGTCTCAGCGAACTGGCGGCGTTCAGTTTGTCTCCTAATGCCGAGATCGACTCAAAACCTTCCGCGATCCATGTTGCGCCGCTGCTCTATCAAAGCACGAAGAGTTCAGAAACAATATGAAATGGGGAAAAAAGTTATTTATTAACTGATTAAGTCGTGTTTTTGATTGTTTTTGGAAAACTAATCAGTCATGGCTGATTAGCACACTCACAGCTCCACCCACTGATTCTTTACAGATGACAGCCGCTCCCCTCTCTTGTAGGCACTTCGTACCAAAACTAAATCTTTTAGTTCCTTTCACCCCTGGGTAATACTGTCCTTCAATTTCACAATTATGCATTATTGTGTGTTTGCAGTACTTCAATCTTACAGTTTGTGGTTACAATCTAACAAATGAGAAAATAAAATTTTCTGTCAGCCTCAGACTCCAGTAGTTCTTAACTAAACATTTGATTGGATATGTGTAGTGTGTTCCTAAAAAGTCTATCTGGGTTTATTGGGGGCGTACTATTATTATTTTAATATTGAACACATCTCATTCTGATCTCAACTAATGTCTTACTGTCATCATCCATTAACTGAGGCGCCATCCAATGCCCATGCATATCCGGGTCAAGGCCCCCCGTGGAGCTTTTATTCAGGTTAAGTACCAGACAAACAGCAGATCTGGAAATCTGTTGTTTGGAGAGGATTTAGTCACCCAACAAAAAAACATAAGGAAACAAAGAAAGTTGCTTTGAAACTTGCAAATAAAATTTAGGCCACCCCAGAATATACTGTAGCTGTCTCATAGCATTTCATCAAGCTAGCTGGCTCTGTGGCTGATGTGTAGTTAAAGACCACCGGTGATCCTGGACAAAAAAAACTTTAACCCTACCATGTTGACCAGTTATCTTCACACATCGTTTTCTGAATGTGATCCGTTCTTCTGCAATTCTATAGATTCAGATCTCTGAGTATTTAAATCAAATTTCAGCTCTATAAGTCAAGTGATTTACTGGACCTTCATGTTTATATCCCAACCTGCACACTTAGCAAGCTAATGGCACAACAAACTCCCAACATGCTAACATGCTTGTTCTTCAGCAGTGGAGTCTTGTGTAGTTAGCTCACCGAGACGTCATTGCAGTGAAGTGCGTTATTTGTTTGCTTATCAGAGAAATCTGCTCTTAGATCATCTGAGCTCCTCCTTTTTAAGTTGACCTAAAAGTCTTTTTAGGTCAACTGAAGTTACTTTTCACATTGAAGCAGAAATGCTAAAGTTCAGCTCGTTTCTTGGCTTTTTGCTCAACAATCTCTTCCTGTGGTCAGAAGAGACACAAACTGCATTTTCTGTTTTATTCCCTTTTTTTTTTTTACCAGGAACTTCATTTGCAGATTAGTTCACTTAGATTTCATGAAATATATGGATAACTTGCTACAGTGTATATTTTATGGCAATAGCCGAGGAGCATTTAGGCGTTGTTTAGATGTATCTTTGTCAAAGAAATGCTCTGTGGGAAGGCATATAAAATATGAATCAGTTTAACTCCTGTTTTCCCCAAGTACTGCACAAATCCAGACTATAGAAACACCTTCCACAGGCTGAAATTACAGGCTTCAGATCCTCTGTTATCCCGCTAAACGTGACTTTCTTTCAGTCTTCCTTTATTTTTTCAGTTGAATGATCCAACGCACTGTGTAACAGCCAGTGCCTGCTAGGTTGTTGGTACAAGCTAGCTCGACCTGCTGCTCACAGAGACAGTAAAAATCACTCAGCTGCAGCAGATGGCAGCTCATGTCCATATCAAAGACACAAGAAGTGGCTTCCCCTGTTTTTATTTTGCTCTCCCATCCCTCCCCGCTGCCTCGTCGTGGCTGCCTTTCTTCCTCTGCCACGCACACACACACACACACACACACACACACACACACACACACACACACACACACACACACACACACACACAC